>JAYRCH010000916.1:0-89027 GCA_037179445.1 Phengaris alcon alcon
CCCGCCAAGACACAAGTCTGCGCGTTCACCACTAAAAAGTCACCAATGGTCGTATATCCTCGTTTCGAGGGCACATCTTTAACCATCTCCTTATCATACTTGGCGTCAGCATATCGAGCGAAGTCCAGTTCCGATATCATCTAGAGGGTAAGGCCAAGTTAGCCTCGAAAAAGCTTGGTGTTCTTAACAGAGCGAGACAGTACTTCAGTCCGGACCAACGCCTATAACTCTACAAGGCGCAGGTTCGGCCTCATATGGAATATTGTTCTCATCTCTGGGCAGGGGCGCCAAAATACCAACTGCTCCCTCTGGATCGTATCCAACGAAGGGCCGCTCGAATTGTTGACTGCCATAGTGTTTCAAACAGCTTGGACCCCTTGGAATTACGCCGAGATGCAGCTTCACTCTGCATCCTCTATCGGTTGTATCACGGGGAGTGCTCTGAGGAATTGTTCGGAATCATACCACCTGCAACTTTTCGCCATCGTCCCACGCCAAAAACATACCATCCACATCACCTTGATGAGTGGCAGTCTTCCACCGTGCGCTTTTCGCGTAACATTCTGCCGCGCACTGTAAAACTCTGGAACGAACTGTCACCAGCAGTATTTCCGGACCTTTACGACCTGCAAACCTTCAAGAAGAGAGCGTATTCCCTGTCCATGTGTCATGGGCGACGGTAGTTGCTTAGCATCAGGTAATCCGTTTGCTCGCTTGCCCCCTTATTTAATAAAAAAAAAAAAAAATGTTAAAAGAATAAATTAATTTTTAGTATGTAGTCCCCCGCTCTCGAGACTGCAACAAACAAAATATTTTTATACATCAGGTATTGAATGAGAATCAAACGAAATCATGACAGCACCCAGACAAATTTCATTCGATAACGTTACGTTTACGCCGGTGTCAAATGTTCCTGCTAGCCCCCTGATGGGAATTTGCATAAAATCTGGATTAACGAATCATTTTGAGCAATCAGAATTAGAGTTACACTTTTTGCAAGTAAATCAAGGTATTACACCTGATTAAATTATTTTTTCTGGTATAAAATTATTTTGTTAAAACGTTTATTTTCAAGAGAAAGGATAATGTTATTCGTTAAATTGTTATCAGAAAGGTTTATTACAATGCCTCGCTGCGAAATTAACCGAGTCGCTGAGGGTTCATAATTAATTTAGGACATTTTGAGGGTTAAGTCCTCTTGTTACGATTTCAGTACACACATTGTTTATTTTGTTGACTCAGTTTACGAGCCAAACAACTATTTACTATTAGTTATGTAATTTATGGAATAGGTATAATTAAGGGATAATGACCTCCGTCATCACCTCCGACTAATGTCCTTACTGTTAGGGCACCATCCACCGTGTTAGCCTACTACAGGTTGATAAAGGAGCATTAATCGGTGTAAATTGTTAGGAAAAAAATAAACACAAGTAAGATTTTAGATTTTCATTATGAGCGCTGGAACTTTGAAATGTCATAAAACAAACTGTTCAGGTTATATAACCAGGATTTTTATGCTATGAAATGAAATGAAAATATACTTCATTGTGCACAATCAGCTGTTACAAACATATAATATATATTAACAATATTATATAAGCGATAGTACACAAAGGCGGCTTTATTACTAAACAGCAATTTCTTCCAGACAACTTTTGAAAGAACGGATCAAATTGCTGGAGAAAGGTATAATTGTGCTCACAGTATACACATAATAAATATAAAATATATATTATGATAAAATAAACATAATATTTAATATTCAATGCATATATACGTAAATACATACATACTAGGGCTTAATTAATATACATAATATAAATATATACAATATTATACTTTTAATAATAATTTACAACACTATAAATGTAATATATAACTATCATGAACAATTTAAGAAACCTACAATATAATATTACGTAATATTTAAGTTTGACACATATTAAGATAAGATTTTAGGCAAGATTTCAAAATATTTATTGATTTAGCTTGCTTTATTCGGGTAGGGAGAGAATTCCAGAGTAAGACGGATTGGACGGAGTAAGAGGAGTGGAAATACTTAGTGTGGTGGATGGGGATATCGAGAAGGAGACTTGTATAAGACCGCAGCTCTTGCCTGTCGGAGCAACGGAAGCTAAAGATGTCTTTCAGGTATTGAGGGCTGTTGGGATCAAATAGTATGCTTACATAAGTGTGGAGAGTCACTAGAAGTGAGAGTACGCGGGCATTACGGCGAAAACGAATCGGACTTATGCTTGTTACGGAACTCTGAAACATGGTCGAATTTGCGCAACCCAAAGATGAATCTTAAAGACAAATTCTGAAGGCGCTCTTGTTTGTCGAGTTGTCTTCGGTCAAGTTCATATTCTATTGTAAAGGATATTCGATGACAATATATATGGAATATAATATTTGCCAAATAGTCGCCACGTCTCCGCTGTAGCCCAATTTTCGACGACATGTTCGCATTAAGTGGAGCTCCAGTCCACGAAGAACCCCAGTCACCTATGTTTGCTTGTAGGGCAGTAATTATTGACTGTGGTTTATCTGCTCTACGTAGAGGTTTCACGTTACCCCTCAAAAAATGACCCAGCCTTGTAAAATCAGACGGTTTTGGTGGTCACGTGGTGTCGCGGTCGCCACCGCGCGACTACGCCCTCGAACATCAAATTCAAAAAATTTAAATTTTTCGCGTGCTGTATGGCAAGTGGCGATCCTTTTGGCACAATTGTTTGTGAAATCCATACCACGTAGGTCACAATTTCTTTTTTAAAACGCCATAAATTGGCGCAACCAAGGTGCAACGCACGGAATGTTAGGCGAATAGAACGCTGATTTTGATAACAAACTGAAAAATTTTCTTCGCGTTTTTGAAGGATGCACTTTTATCGTTAAGTGTCATGTAGTAGGTATTCAAGCCAAATTTTAAACTTTATCAAGAAAGCCGCTATGCGCAGTCAAAATTCGAGCGTCCCTATTAAAACCCCTTTACCAAAAGCATGCTTTCTTAGGCTAAGAACTCACGGAGCTTTCCGTCGCGCCCGCCGCAATTGCGCCCCGCAGCTTCTGTAGAATGCAAAAATATATTTTAAAAATTAAAGCAAAACTCACGACCTATTTACGCCCGCGGCATGCGCTACGGTGCAGCTACACCCGCAAACAATATGTTTGCAGGTGTAGCTGCTTTGGGTTTTGGGTGTTTGTAAGAATTTCTTCTTATGTTTTGATTTGCAGTCGCCCGTCTTGCGACCGCGGCGACTTGTAATCGCGCAAATAACCGGTCTCGTGAGTTTTGAAATAAAATCGCATTTTCACGATCGCGGCGGGCGCGACTGAAAATCGCTCCGTGAGTTCT
Source organism: Phengaris alcon alcon (assembly GCA_037179445.1). Lineage (NCBI taxonomy): Eukaryota > Metazoa > Arthropoda > Insecta > Lepidoptera > Lycaenidae > Phengaris > Phengaris alcon. The sequence continues at coordinate 3,359 of JAYRCH010000916.1, forward strand.
TAGCCTATTATATTCCAAATATAAGATGTAGGTATAATACCTATCAAGTAAATAGCTTTTAATTTTAGCCTCTAGTGACTGGTGTGGTTAAATTTTAAATCTATTTTACCTACACAATATATACTCGATCTCTGTATTTTAGCCATATTTGCAACTCTTGCAGCTTTAACGTTGGGGGTGTCCATGGGCGGTAGTCGCTTGCATCAGGCGTTTCCTCTCAGTGTTGCCCCGAAAAAGCAATCTATACATACATACAAATAAATAAAAATTTAAATTTAATTTAAATTAACCACATGAAAGTATATACGGTACATACAATATTTATGTTTTTTTTTTACTTTTGTCTGTCCGTCTGTCTGTTTGCGTCTGTCTGCTAATTTCAGAAACGGCTGCACCGATTTTCACGGGACTTTCACTGGTACATAGCTGATGTTATATGGTGTAACATAGGCTATTTTATCCCGGGGTTCCGTTTGAAAAAATAGGGTTCCGTTTCCGTTAGTACTATGCAAACGAAGTTGCGGGCACCAGCTAGTATGTTAATATAACCAAACCCTCTAACTGCTAACCGATACCAAAAAACATCGCCATTGGTCTGCGGTGAGTAATATGCTCGTATGCTCAGCAACAGGTGTGGGGCAGATGCAGTTTGCACAACGATTCTTTAAATTGCGCCTATATTTAGCACCATTATGAATAATCTCAGATTTATGTTCGCTAAAATTAAACTATAAACGCATTCGTTTGAATATTATACACATATTGTACAATATACGTAAGTAAATTATCAGGTAAAGAACTAACTTTAGTTGAAAGCGGAAAACCTCAGCCTCAACCTTTCATCGTATCAAAAATTTCGAGGAAAAAGGTTTCCTGGTGTATATATTTATGAATAAATTATCGTCAAAAATTAAGTTCATTCAGAACTTTCAAGAAAATTTTAAAGACCTTAAAATATACTAGTTTTAACCCAACATTTTATTACCTACAATATGGAACTTTCCGTTAATTTTCTACAGTACAAGCATGTTTGATTAGAACGGCCTTGCGGCCGACGCACAATTATCTCTTTGTGCCGCCGCCATTGTGCCGTAATGTTTAATACATAAATGATACAGGCAAAGACAAGGGACTTTATTATGTGCTGGCCTAGTTAGGCGATCAAGGTTTGAGCTGAATTGGTCTCATGTGGTCGCTCTTGGTCACCTGGAAATGAATTGACCAGATACATAATTTCAATTATTAAGAAGTGACATAATATGTGACGCGCTCTATCGCTACGTCACAGCAAACGATATGATAGTTTAAGACTGGTGCTTTGAAAAGCTCAAGACAAGAAAAGTTAAGAAATCTCAATCGTATGAAAAGTGTAAACTGATCGCATTTATTTAAGTACTAGATTTTTCCCGCGGCTCAGGCCGCTGAAATAAAGTATCGGGTATCCCACGGGAACATCAATATAATTTGGGATACAAAGTAGCCTATGTTTTAATCCTGAGCCTAAACTACTACCACACCAAATCTCATCAACATCCGTTTCGTAGTTTGTGCGGGAAAGAGTAACAAACAATCATCGATCCATCCATCGTCATAAACTTTTACATTTATAATAATAGTAGGATAATTTGCCGTTATAAGCGCGAGAAAGTGTCAAAGCGCGACACAATCATTAGACTGGGACTACATTATCCGGAATCTCTTTGGTCGGAAAAAAAACAGCGCTGAAAAACTCTGCGCTAATACAATAGAGTTGAATAATGTAGTTCTAGGCTTAGGGTCAAGTCATACGGAAACGAAACGGTACGTGACAAGGTGTTGCATTTCTAAGATAGCTATTCAAAACTAAACTTTATTCGATACACAAGAAGATACACATTTCATTGTAAGAGTTCGAATGTCTGGTTTCACCGCGCTGCACAGCGCATGTGCAGTATATCACTGTTATCATAAGAAACGTGTATCTTTTTGTGTAATGAATAAAGTTATGTTTTGAATAGATATCATAAAAATGCAGCGCCGCCTAGCGTCGCGTATCATCACAGTGTGAACTGACCCTCAGGCGTGTCTCTTTTTAACACCTCAAAAATCTCTCTTGTTACAAAAAACAAACATTAAGTTCAATGCCTTTTCACTACAATGAAAATTATTTTATTCCCTGAAATGCTCTGGTATTTTAAATAAGGCTAGTCCGGCTAACTCCCGGCTGTCGGGAATCACAATTATTGTCTTTGTTTACGTTATCGCGATTGGCAGAAGCGCCCAACCATTTCAGGATTTAAACTTATAATCCGCTCGACAATGGTTTTTATTAATTAGAAAAGGGAAAATAATAAAACTAGCTTTGAGCGTTCATTAAAAGTATTATGCTCTTTGTTAGCTTTGCTGTTTTGTGCGGAAATCTTCTAGATATATTTTAAGCTTTTGTGGTAAGTATATTGCGAAATTTTAGCCGTTCGTTTTCACTCTACACACGTAAGAAAACATTATTTTTAAACAAAAAATGAAAACCGACTTCCAAAGTCAAAATGCGCATAAAAGTATGAAATAAAACTTATTTTCTAAATAATTTCCCTTTTAAAGTCGTCTAAAATTTAAACTGCTTACTTGAACGTGAGTTCTATAAAATATCGTTTTATCAGGATGTTGTTCGGGCTGGTACCGACTTCAAAATTATGAAGATTTTTCTTGTTTTATGTTTTATTACAAATATATATACAGCCAAATGCATAACTGCCTCCTGTTTTTGGAAGTCGGTTAAAAAGACGAAAAATACGGGAAAATTTATTGCCATAAAAACGAATGTAGATACGGTTGAAAATGCAAATGGTTAATCTTAATACAATCTCAAAACATCTTATACTTTACACAACGAGACAATCTTGTATATATATATATATATATATATAATCATAATCTCGCCAACGGCTGCAAGTATTTACATGAAATTTATTATGTAGGGAGTTTTGAGGGTGAAAAATCGGTCTAGCTAGGTTTTATACCTGGGAAACTGCGCATTTTTAAGTTATATATGTTTTTTCTTTCGTCGTGCAACAATATAATAATAATATAATAAGCTGTATTTCAGACAACTTTGGTCCACATGTTAGTTACAATAATCTTAAAAACTAGTGTTAGTATACATTTTAATACATTTTAACTTTTTTTTTTAAATTAGGTATTTATATCTATAATTTCGACTCTATAATGTCAGTCCGATTGGCAGTTTGGTTTGGTGAATTTTTGCGTTATTCGGAAATTCGGAATGTGGTGGGTTCGAACCCCGGTGAAATATTTTTGTGATTCTTTTTATTTTTTGACGTGATAACGTCTTATAATTCGATGGAGCCGGCTGCACGCACGAAAAAACATGACTCATACCGTTACCACTGTAATATGACACATTTGTCGTTACCTCAGCTGGCCGCGTCTTAGGTATGTGAGCGGTGGGACGGATAGGCGGGGGCGCTTGATGTTATTACTTAGTTCGGCGCGGGACTTCGCGGCGGCAACACGCCTACCTAAAATGCGGCCAAATAGTTCCGCGCGCACTATAAACATGACGTTGTCACGTTCAACTATCGTCAGTAAACCAAGTCGGTTTACTACAGACAACCGATTTATTAAATCTAGAGTTCCGAGCAAAGCTCGGATACCCAGATACTATTTTTTAAAGACAAACTAAGCCTAAGACAGCCTAGACAAACTAAGTTGTTGGATGTTTGATGCAGTATTTTCCGAGCGAAGTAGTGCCTGTGGTTGATCAAGCACATACGGCATTCTCACTACAGTGGGCCTAGTCCAGAGGAATGACTGGTTTTCCTTCACCAAGCATGCGTATACTTGAGATCTGAAAAGTCTCATTGGTACACGCTACAACCTGGGAATCGAACCTGCACTCTTTCGAGTGCGAATCAAGCGGTCTACCCACTAGGCAACGGAGCTTACCAGGTATACGTTACGGTATAATAAAATCTTAAAATATCTCAATATTTTTTTTAACATATAAAGATATTATCAGGGACGCTGAAAAATGAGTTTAATTTGTCAATTCTCTTTCAACGGTTGCGCACCCCTGGCCGGTGTTTACACAGAGCAGATGCGCCGCACGTGTGGCGCGGCGCGTGCGCAGGACTCGCGCACCAGTTAGATACCACCGTGTGAAGCCAGACATATTTCCTGGTTCAAGGGGCAAAGGAATGGTGCACTTGCTGCGGTGACAGAAAGTGATAGAACAATAGAAGTATACGGTGTACCTACCAGCTCCCTATAATATATTCGTGTTAAGAAGTATTTAACCTTTGATCCATATTGAGTTAAGAAGGTTAATTCGTAAAGGGAGATATCTCACCGCTGAGGTGCAGTTTTTTTTGGCAGTCCCGATTTATAGACTTGGAATTCCCATTTTTTGCCGTCTGTCCCGATTTTAATAAAATCGTACCTGGCAACACTAGTCAGATCTTTAGTTTAAAATGTATACCCATCTTTTTGTCTAAAGCTTCCTGAATCTACCCTCTAAAAATTGCAAAAATTTACAACAGAACTAACGATTTAAGTCTAGTAACAATAACCATTTAACAAGTTAAATGCGAAAACCTAATAAAAGCGGCCAAGTGCGAGTGGGATTCTTGCACGTAGGGTTCCATACCGTTATACCAATATTTACTAGTAAAATATAATTTTGTACGAAGTTTTCCAAGTGCATTTTACAAGTTAAGTATTCATAACTCCTGAACTTACAAAGTTATATGAGCCATAGTTCAAAACATGGACAACCATCATGAATTTTTTCAGATTTTTCGAGCCAGCCGTTCAGCTTTTAAAGGCCTCGGCTGTTTTAACAAAAATTGCGCTTATAAGTTGAATATCTCGCAAACGGATATCTAAATAAAAAATCGTCTTAGCAACCCTTCGGTGTTTTTAAAGGACCTATTTAATGATACACCACACCATGGGGTAGACGCGAGAAAAAAGTCATCCCCACTTTACGTGTACGGGAGGTACCTACCACAAAAAAAGTAGGGTTCCGAGACATGAACTACGTAACACTCAAAACGATAAACAATAATTTGTTCTGCGTAAATTACGCATTTTGCATAAAATGAACGAACTAAAAGCATAAATTGAACTAAGTGAAGTTTGTAAGCTCAATACGACTCATTGAGATGAATAGAATATTTTAATTCAATTGTTATACAACTTTAAATTAATATCTGACATACTAACACACTTTCAAGCTTGGAATAAACAATTTCACTGAAATATACATATCCAGCCGCGTCAGTATTATTCTCAGTTCGTTCTTTCCTACTTCGTATGTTAAGCAATATTATTCTGAAATAATAGCTTGAAGTTAGTGATATTAAATATTGTTTCGGTTCATGGGTTTTATAGGTCATGAATTTTGCTGCCCAGATACAGTCAATGCTCTTTCACAAGAGCTACTCTACTAGAGAGGAAAAGGCATTTCTTCACCACTACATACATAGACGTAGAACAAAAAGCCATGGAGACTACAGTGAAGGAGTACCATAATATATAAAAATATCTTTAAAAAAGCGTTAAAGGGGGCGCTACTGTAGCTTTACCCAAAGCGGCGAAATTTAAACGGAGAACTAAATCTTAGCATCTTCTTCGGTTGTATTTATAAAAACAATTTTCATGACTTTTTGAATTAACTACTAAAGTCGGTATTTGTTTTGTTAAGTAACTAAACTCAATTTACTTTACAAAGGACTTCACTCCATCTCTTATTGCTAACGTCAAATCACACACCCATCTGAGTACTTCTGTATCTAGCACTATTATGGCCAATTTTGGGACTATTTAAATACTTTTGTCTGACATTTTTTAATATTTCCGCCTCTGATGATACTCCTTTACTCTATTATCCATGTAAGAAGCTTTTTACATACCTACTCATATTTACCAAAGGACTCGAGAGTTTGAGTTCCTATTAATTATATTCTAGAAAATAGAATCTGGATAAATATTCTACCTTCTATCCCTGCAAAATGGACGACTTTCGTAGAATAGATTTCTTCCTCCGTGAACGAAGTCGCGGGTATATAAAGATTATGATACGAAGGCGCACGCCCTCCTCTCTGTAATTGGTTTTCATCCCCTCCCCCGGTTGCACCCTCGTGTAAGAATGAAATTTTTATTCGTATCGTACCTATCAAAAGTCCGTTGAATTTTCTATAAAGCAGACCGGCATTATTGACCTGCGCCGGCCGACGTGTATCATTCGATATTGTAAAAAAATGGTCACTTAGGCCCAGAACACAATACATAATATTTCAGGATTATAACAATAATATTATGATAGGTACTAAACTAGCAACCGAAAACTAGTGTTTAAAAGCTCGAGTTCTAAACGAATAATTAAATGTAGTTTTTTTTTTCTTTTACGATGTAGTTTTTTTTTTCTTTTTCGACGTTTTGACTACACACGACTCACGGGGCAAGGAGCACGGGCGGACCCAGGAAATTTTGGAAAAGTGTTAAGAGGCATCTCATCTCAATCACATCTCGACTGTGATTTTTGCGTAAAATGGCCAATTTTGGCGTTCTTGGTCTCAGAAACAAAGATACATTAACAATTTTGACATATTGAATAGTTCAGAATAGCTATTGGCCTGGTTTGTAGCGGTCTCGATTTTTGTAAATTTTGCTTAAATTTTTAAATAAGCCCAAAATTGCAGAGAAAGATTTTCATAAAATGCGCGAAGGCACTTTTTTGAGCTCCTGGATTGAACTAATGTTTTAAACAAATGAAATAATAAAATGAGAATGTTATTCCCTATATAGTCGTATAGCTCGTAGCGGCCTCAGAATTTTGAAATATCTTTGATTTAATATAGAAAAAACCACTTTTATTTACATTAACAATTTATACCAGAACAATACACTGAACAATAATACATAATAATAAAGATTTTATAATTTTAAAGCATGAATTTATTAATCTATTTCAATAAAGACGATAAATACAACTGCAAAATTACTACAAAATGCGAAATGTAGGAAACGCTTCAAATTCCTAATCTCGCAGAGTGCAGATTTGTAATAGGGCTCTTAAGTCAAGTAACTATTTAGTAATAATAACATTACTAGCTGACCCAGCAGACGTTGGCGTGCCATGTGAATAAAAAGTAATTTGTGACCTAATTTTAGATTAAAAAAAAAAAACATAAAATTCGGTAAAGTCGTTTCGGAGGAGTTTGGTTAGAGTTAGAGCATACGTTATATTGCCAATCGTCCGATTGGCATGACGCTGCTACGGCTTGATCCAATCTGCACTACGTCCATATACACGTACACGTATAACTGTCATGTCAATCCACGCCCTTATACAGACAGTTCTAATTCATCCAATCGGCAGTGTATGCCAATTGAACGATAGGCAGTATGATGTATGGCGACCCTTACAAACACTGTGACACGAGAATTTTATACCTATATTAGATGTAGTAACAATTACTTAATACCTACCCTACCCTACCCTAGTTTTATAGGTAAGTGGTGAGTAACTAAAGGAATAATTCTTATGTGACGGCCTCTTTAGCTCAGTGGTTGTGCGTGTTTGTGCTGAAGCCGGGAGTCGCGGGTTCGAATCCCGCCAAAGGAACAAAAAGTTTTTCTGTGTCCCTGGGCCATGGGCGTGTATTAAATATATGTACAATATAACAAAAATCTTAAATACATGTATAATTTAAAAGTATTAAATATACTTCCCGTTGTCTGGTCCCCGTAACATAAAATATTCTTCGAGTACTTAGCACGGGGCCAGATTGATGTGGTGTGACGCGTCCATGGACATTATTATTAGGTATAATTATTTACAGTAGGTAATGGTTACATAATTGGAATATAACCAACCAACAAGTTAATAGTTTGCAGCGGTACAATGGCGAAGAACGTGAAAAACACGTACACTTGCATTCAGCGGATACAGACATCCGCGGCTTTTGTCTAGATCTAGGTCTCTCATTGTAGTACTTGTGAACTAGGTACAGAATTAAATTATACGCCAGTCTAATGGACATTTTCCAGCGACTGGAACGTTCCGCATGAAGTCATTTCAATCTGTAATCTATTTGTGGATTCACGAGATGAATAATAAAACACATTGAGATGTAATAAAAAGTAAGGAGTTGGATCTTTTGATTTCAATTATTGTGAAAATACTAAAGTTAAAACGTTTAGTCTATTTGTACGGAATATTGAATGATTTTTTTTTGTAGCCTATACTGTCCCACTGCTTGGCAAAGGCCTCCCGCAAGGTCTTTGTTTCCTCTCGTTCCTGTGCCATTGGCCAGCCTGGTATTCATCCAGCTCATCGCGTCATATTTTTCTTGACCGGCTCCGGTGATTTCTTCTGATAATAACTTAAAACTGTTATTAATGTGTCACTGATCTAAAGGCTTTTATTACTTATTCTACTACTGTTTCCTAGAGAGAGTGGCAGAAAGCCGAATTCTGTCAGCCTAATATTCAGCCTCACATCGAGGAGAGACCCGAGCCCTAGCAGCCTAAGGTCTCCACTGTCTGTCCACTCTCCCAGGCATTGGCTAGCTATCAGACAATCGATACCTAAATATGGTCTGATGATGATAGCTTCATACAATTTTTCACCGATTTCCAGATAAATCTGCTCCAGTGTGGATAAAAATTGATGAAATTCCGCCAATGCCCTAGAGTGGACCTATTTTCCCGCGCACGTGTAATCTGACCGACGACCGACATGACGGCTAGTGTCTCTCGCAGGATTGCGATCTGAACTTAATTCGTTTGAAAATGTCGATGTTTAAGCTGGATTTTTGGAGAAATGTGACGCAAAATTTATAAAATCTTTTATGTACGTTTTAGTTGATAACTATAGTTGCAGTGACTGTCTTTTAACCTGTGGTCATGTTGAGGCAAAAAGTGTATCCAGATATGTGGCCCCACTTTTGAGATTTTTGGGGCCATTTTGACATTTGGTGTATGGTGAAAACCAAGATGGCGTAACTTTATAATGTATGAAGTTTTGTTCTGTCAAATGTGCGTCATAGCATCTTGAGTTTTGAAATCTTTCTCTTTACCTTTCAAATCCAAAGCAGTAAAAACATCTGTTTGTTATTCATAAAAGAAAATACACAAATACTAGCTCTGCCCAATAGAAGTTGTTTTGTTTTAACTAAGAACTGGAATAAATTAATAGCTACTTACATACACCTACAGTTTTTACACCAACAACTACACCTACTACCCAGGGGCGTGCGCTCCTTGTAGGCAGAATATGAAAGAAGAAGTGATATCTATATAGTGAGTAATAGAATGAAGAAATATCTGTGAATGACAAGTAAAGCACTGCATGTGCTTTACTTGTCATTCACAGATATTTTAATAAAACGTTTGTACGTTTTAGATGACTTTAATTAATAGTAAATAAATTAATTTAAAAAATATAATAACTTAAAAACGCCTAATATTTTATAAATAGCAACTCATCTCATGCCGTTACGTTCTGCAGGACATATCATCGCATGTATGTGTAATTTTCATACTTCGCAAACGCACACACCCATGAATATCGACATGATTATATAGCGCCAAGTCCCGCGGCAGGCGATGGCTCTCGGGCCTCGGCTATCCGATCGCTTCCGAAAACCGCCGAACTGGCTTGTCGGAAATTATTCGTTGCCTATAATCCGAGTAAAAAGAATAGTCGGAAATCTAAGAAATCACGTATGCACATTATGCATTTTTGTTTAGTAAGGTTCTATTTGTTTAAATAGAAGAAACGTTTTGTGTTTCGCGGGGTCCATATTGCATATTTCATGTGATAAACATTGTTTACAATTTAATCACTCCAGTTTATTTATAGTTTTCTTAAAAGATTTTTCATTTTAACATTTGAAAGTGTTGAAGAATGTACACACATTTAACAGTTTATTACTGAGTTTCTATAATAATTGTAGTGATTTGCTTTTACTAGTGCGTTTGTTGATTTTTTTAAATGTTATTTGATTGTGAGGTTTGTGTTGAAAATGTGTGTTTATTAAAAATTAAAAATAACAAGTACTCACAATTGTCATTCAGTGAAAAGATTCAAATTCTGTCTAAAGGTAGGTGTGTACCCGAGTTACAATAATTAAACCAGCAAAAAAATAATGTAACTCGAAAATTTCATGTTAAAAGTTATGAAACGTATAACTGGCTGTGTGGATGTGTACACGCGATTAAATTATATTGTTTTCCTTGCATATTATTTAGTAATTTACATCGGGATATAGTAATCTCAAGTAACCGGAACCTTGAATATGTGAAAATTGAAGCTGAATGACTGGTGAGTAGTTATAATATTTTAAAATATGCTTATTATTTTACTTATTAGAATTTCTTCCGCCGCGACGATCGATCGCTGTTTTGTCTGCGTTGCCGTAGAAGATGTACATGAATAGTAGTACATCTAAGACTTGCTCTGTTGGCATGGTTTCGACTTAGAGATCCGTCGCTTGGCTGTAGCTATGCTAAAAATCTATAAACGAAAAAGTTTTTGCGACCGAGTACTTCGCCGCATACCCAGTGTCATAATCCTGTGCACGCCACTGCTACTACCTACCCTACACCAACAACTTACAAACTACATATTATTGTACTACCTACACCTACTATCTACATCAACACCTACTACCAAGTACCAACACCAACCATCTACACCAAGCCCCCTTGGGACTGGGCCTTGGCCTTACGTTGGGTAAGGATCTGATAAGGGAAGAACGCAAGTGCGCAGCACGAGAGGAGTTACAAGTGTAACTCCTCTGGACTCTGGTGCGAGTGTCCATGGGCGACGGTAAACGCTTATCAGTCGATCCGTTTGCACGTTTCCTTGTTCATGTCAATTAAAAAAAGATGCTTTGCAAACCTTACGTCTTTATAATATTATATAGTAGGTATATACTCGTAAGTATATCTATACTACTTATATAAGTAGGTAAGCTTATCATGTTCTTTTTAAAAAATGTATGCAGTAAATTATTATTATAGCTACACTTTAAGAGAATCTGAGGCAGACACTTCGATTTTCAATCGATAAGGCACGGTCAAAAACATTTTTTTTAGGTACAATACTTATTCACGGACGACCCTTTTTAATTTTGCAGCGGGTTGTGTTACAACCAGTTAACAGCAAACAGATTGTAACACAACCCGCCGCACTGTCGTACAAAATGTTTGTATAGGTGTCAAATGAAGTTGTAATGCTAACGTCATTAGCGGCGCCAGAGGGATTGTGACGTCATACACCCCTGTCCTCCACCCTCTCCCTCCGGGTGGGTAGGATATTTGAATTGGTTACGCTCGCTGTGAAGCTGTACTCACTTCATGTTCAGTTGTACGATGTAGTGATGTGGTTTAATGTCGTTTAAGTTTAATCGAACGTTAACTAAAACGATCCAGCTTTTAAGCGAACTTTTCAAGTGAAACCTCTTTTTTTAGTTGACTGGATTTCAGAAAAAAACATCCTTAAGAAGTTGAGAGGTTCGATGTCATTTCGATATAAGTTGCTGTTGATTTTATTTCGATTTAACACGATGCGATCCTTCTACTGTTATAAATGTGAAAGTTTGTGAGGTTACTCTTTCAATCAAAAACTACTGAACGGATTTTGATGATATTTGGTATGGTTGTAGTTGAGACTCTGAATTAAAACATAGGCTACTTTTTATCCCGACAAAATCTACCATTCCCATGGGATACTGTATTTACGTGGGATAAAGAGATAAAGAGAGTTCAAATAGCGTTTAACCCCAATTTCACCAACATGTTTAAATGTTTAACGCTGAGCTTCGGTTTAATATATGTCTGTCCCGTTCTATCTTTGAGTGAGAGAGAGATGAGATCCGAGTTTAGCCATAAGCGCGTTTAAAGAAATTTGGTGAAATCGGGGCTATGCTACCTCTAAGCACATAGACAACGTTTATCCGATCCGATATGTATTCCCAAAATTTTGGTTTACCGTAATTATTCGTAGTTAATCCAAAGCAGTCGTAGACAAAAACTTGTGCAGTTACAACTTTTCTTCGCCCTGCATTAAACCAAAATACAGGCACAGCTTACGAATTTACATGGGGCTTGATAGCATGCCATTTTCCACTGAACGTTAAACATTGGTTAAGTGATGGTGAGGTGCGACCTGAATTTGTCGTAGTAATAGGCGGGTGCGGGGGTTTTGACACTCCCCGCGGAGTGTCACACATTTACTGCACCCACCAGTGATGGGTGTCGTTTGGATTAAGTACATGTTACTGCTAATTAATTTTCTATCAAGTCATTAACACTACTTACTACGATATACAAGTGGTCGCACAGTGGTAGATACGTAAGATACGAAATTTCATCACAATCGGTCCAGTAAGTTCAGAGCCTATTCAATGCAAACAAACAAATCTTTCCTTTTTATTATTAGTATTTAGTATAGACTAAGACTCCGCTGTCCGTCTGTCTATCACCAGCCTATGTGTCATGAGTCATGAACCGTGATAGCTAGACGGTATAATTTTTACCAGATAGCCTATTTAGAAATACAACTCGGTCAACATAACTTGACACTTGCATTTTAGCCCCATCTCTCTGACTCTCATGGTCATGACAGAATTTAGTGAAAGAAAAGGGGCTAAAATGCAAGTGTCAACTTATTTTGACCGAGTTGTATTTCTATCAAAATCAAATGATATTAAATTGTTTATTACCTATATAGTTTCTATCATAAGAAATACGAATACAACACTATTTTGTTATATAAATATGCAATTTATTTATAATTTCGAAAATAGAACTGTTCTTTTATTATCTGTATATCGTAAAGTATTATTGTTAGTTCGCATATATATTTAATTTCTTTGTTGAAAATGTTTTAAATATTGTAGTATGTCGCTCTACTTGTTATGATGTGTACGCCTGTAATTTGGTACACACATCAGGTCAAACTTATGAGTCTTAATATTATGTTATTTAAGTTATTTGTGTACTGTTGGTGTACCTTAATAAATAAATAAATAAATAAATTTAGGTACTTTGGAGATATTGTAGCTCTACGCTTACACATGCGCCGCTGCACTAGGACCTGTAGATAGGTATGTCTTTTTCACCCGACTACGGCGAAGCCAAAAGGAGGATTATGGCAGTCTAATGTATATGTACGTATCTTTGTTCCACCTTAGCGCCTAAACTACTAATCCGATTTTAATTAACGAAGTGTCAATATGTATATATAGCCCGGATAACATAGGCTATGTAATTTACGTTATATATTTAGTTATTGTCACAGCTTTTGGTGGCGAAATACATACAAAATTCGGCGGCCCCGCCGGACCTGCGGCGCGTGTATAAAGGCGCTAAGAGGTTGCTAAGCACATATTAAGTTTCATTCGATCAGGTGTTTCTAACAACTTTAAGCATTTACCTAGTTAGACACACATCATCTTATTAGATATAGATATCGTCTCCTTATTATGATTGATTACCAAAGCGTTCATTTATTATTTAGCATCGCATATTACTATTAATGTAACTATTATTATAAGCTATAATAATCCCACTTCACTTCTCTCCTCATAATATCATTCAATCTACAGAACTGTGCCACACACTCTAATGATCTCGTAAGAACTTCCAAGTGCTTAGGAAGATCGCCCGTAGAGACCAACGTGGAACTGTGGCCACAGATTACTAAACAGTTACCACGTCTATGACATTGAACAACACCTAAGTAGGTAATTCATCCCTAACAGACGAACTAGTGACACCAGCCACATTAAGTGAATCGTACCTACTATGAAAGATACAGCAAAAACACAATTATTGAAATTCAAAGTTGATGAACTGTGATCGAAGAAACACTTTTATGTCTTCCTTTGAAGAAAAAATTTTGCTTGCCTCGTAGGTAAGAATATCAAAAAGGCCAAGATGTTGCTTTATTGGATTTTATGAGCTAATAACATACTTAAGTTGTCATTACTTTAAGTTCTTCATTTTAATTGCTTTTTTATTTTAATTTTTATTTACACAAGTAAATTATGCTACGACCTAAAATGTCGATACTTTGAAATGAAAATTCTGTATTCTTAGTACTTCTTAGGCAATTAGGTATCTAATCTAAAAGACAAAAATTAATCTTATAGGTACATATAAAAATGGATTGCAATTTCAATGTTTTGGTAAAACTCGAGAACGGCTAGACCGATTTGGCAAATTTTGGTCTTCGAATGATTGTTGTTCAGGGAAGGTTTTAACGGTGAGAGATATTAGAACAATTGTGGGGGAAAATAATAAAACGACGATTGAATTTTCCCACACTAATTGTTCACTGTGATCAATTTAGGTTAAAATATTCTTTATTATCAACAAAGGCGAAGCTGCCACGTACATTATAGTATGGTTTTCATTAGTTGTCTAAATACAATGATCGTTCGTCGTCAGAAATTTGTTACTTGAATGTCAAATATACTTGAATGTCAAATAAACTGAACGCACCTTTAAATAAAGGTGCGTTCAGTTTATGTAAGTATCTGCTTGGTTATATTTTTTATAGTAAAGACAGAACAACGTATGTTGGACTCGAGACAGCTAACTTTAAACTTATTTAATAATAATGCGCGCCCATAGCAATATTTTCAATATTTAGATGTAACTTTGAGTGAAAATCAAAGTCGAGTTAAAGTTTTTCAGTCGGGCTTGACCATCTGACTCCTATATTCAATTCCATGTAAGGCGCCATTATTCGCAGGTTCCAAATTTAAATTACAGTAATCCCGTAAGAAATTACTCGTGTTGATTCCGAAAGTCTCAACAGCGGGAAAGTTGAAATTAATAACTTGAACTTGTAACATTCGATACCTTTTCAAGTTTTGTTTCGGAATAATATTACGTGACCTTAGAAAAATTAAAAAAATTAAGTAACTCCCGAATTGTCAAGCAGTTAGCGAGCCGATGACGTTGAATAACAGCTAAGAACACTCTCGATCTCGTCAGCTTTCAAACAGCGAAAAACCGCATTTTAATCGGACCTTTCATTTAGGAGATACGTGTAGCGGGCTACGACCTCTTAGTTTTACATGCCCTTCTTACGCTTGAGTAGTGTTGATAATAATATAGCAACAATTTTATATTCTCCTTTATTGGTCCTTAACACGGATACGTATTACATATGAGATATGTCTAACACAAATACGTCTACAGTCTACAGAGTATAGCCTTTTAGTTATCCGAAATAGGCTTTACTCGTGACATCTGCCATTATGACATTGACAATTACATGTCTTAAAACTACTGTTGTCATTAAGCAACAATACGAAGCCACGGACGGATACAGACACGTCAAACTTAAAACAACCCTCTTTTCGCGTCGGGGGTTTAATAAGGTTACATTTCACTACATGATATAATATATTCTGGCAAAACATTCCAATTTCCATGAAATAACTTGATGAATCATGCGATGTAGTGTGGAATATCTAGGTCCTATACCTAGTAGGTACACACCTCAATTCGGAGCGGAATTTTGTCTATATTATTATTATTATATTATGGCGTTAAACTATTAGCCAATCACCTAAATACTAACTCAAAGTATGAAAGATACCTCAGTTTGATAATAATTTTCAAAGAACATAAAAGTAATTTGATCTATTCCCACCTTCTATCTTGACGACCTCTGAGGCTCAGTGGTTAGCCCGTAAGCACTCAAGCCGGAGGTTCGACTTCCGCCGATGGAACAAATAGTTTTAGGTATTCCTGGGTCAGGACATAGATGTGTACTAAATATGTGTACCTATAATATAATAAAGATCTTAAATAAAATATCCATAATATAAAAGTATTCAATATTTTACTTCCCGTTGTTTGGTACCTGCAACACAAGTGCACGGGACCAGATTGACATTGTGTGTAGCGCCCATAGAAATTATTATTATTATCTTACAAAATATATTTCCTAAGAAACTTTTATAAATGCAACAAATTATTAGTAAAGTAATATAATACCAGTGATCGACCGGCGAGCCTTTGTGCGGGATAAAAGACGCGAAGTGGGTCAAGTCTCAAGAATGCCGCTTCCTACCAATTTCTACAGCGCTTTGTAAGGTAAAGTTGTAGATCGTTCATATTGTGTGGATAAAACAAATTTAAAACTTTGCTATCGGTATCGAGTAAAATTACTTATCGTATTTACCTCGTCATTTCTTGTAGTACTGTGGTTGTATTAAGGTATATTCACAATGATTTAATCATGATAGATTTTATTATTATTAATAACGCGAAATAACATACTGACCAGTGCTCTCAGTGGTGACAAAAACGATCCCTTATGCTCTGCCGCAATACTCTGGGCCGCCATTTTTCTTCGTAGAACACTGGCCAGTGGTTTCATCAAGACGTGATTTGGTATTCGTTCCTTTTTTTTAAACTGTGATCGTCCTTACCTCGAGAGCCCCAGTGCTCCCAGTACTTGTCGACATCATACGGATTGACGTCAAACCTCCAATGATCACAGTGAAAAAAGGAACGAATACCAAATCACTTGATGAAAGTACTGGCCAGCTCGCAGAAGAAAAATAGCGGCCCAAGAGTACTGCGGCCTTGCTTCCTCAAAGACTGCGGCGGTTCGTAAGGGAACGATTTTGATCCCTTTTGTCACTGAGAGCACTAGCCAATGGACTCACAACTAAATAAAAATGTTATTTAACATTTTTATTTTTCCCTTTACAAATTATACTTAGTCACAAAAAAGGAATTTAAACACACTGCACTAACGATGTTAAATGTATAGTCAATAAAAATAGTTTGTTTACAAATATATTTTATTATATCACATTCATTTACAAATAATTGATCCCATTTTACTTGATTACACATTGAAAATAATATTACATAAAAAAGTGTATTGAACATTAATAAGAACTAGAATGTATTTTCACATTACACTTTACAATCCGTTTACCAATTTTCTAAATTATTTCGTTTCATTTATTATTTCTAACAAAGTAAGCAACCATATTCTAAATGTTATTTATTTAACACATAGTTTTATAAAAATATATTTATTTGTGTACCTTATAATTTCTTGCTCATAAACATTATCACTAAAAAGAAAATATTAACCTACTCATTCACACAAGGTATTTTTTTCTATTCCTTTTATTCTTTTTCATTCCTTAAATTTTAGCTATTTTCGTTTTCTTCATGTTTTAATTTATAAAATATTAACTATGAAGTATTTCTGCTGCTCGATTATAATTCTGAAACTTGGTAAAAACAATGATTTCAAAACTAAGTATGGGATATTCTAACGTACATTTGTCATAAAAAATATTCATACAAGAAAACGTTACGCATCTTGATTTCAGAAGATTTTGTGAACTAAATGTGTAGTCGATTCTGCTAATTAAATTCTGCAATAATACAGTTACGATCCAGTCCCGATATAATAAAACTGAAAAATGGTAATCTCACAAACGTCAAACCCGTTTTGATTGGTCCAAACACCAAAAATCAGTATATGATACCACGAAAATATCATACTCTGATATTTTTGGTGATATGATTGTATCAAAATAAAATTAAAGTGTAAGTTAATTACTAGAGTTAGTTCTGATTAGACTGCGGAAAGCAAATGTCAAAACTTGACTGCCCCAAACCCCCAAGGTAGGGCAAATATATTATATAGGCCTATGGGTAAAAGTAGAAAAACACCTATTAACAAAAACAAGGTTAGTTTAATACTTTCAGGTGTGCGATTAACTAAAGCTCTTGTAATATAATATAGTTAGTTAATAGTACTTTCTTTCACTAAAAATAAAAACTGAATAATATAGATTATTATAGAAATAACCTTTGAATAAAAGCAGAATAAATAGACTTAGATATTGTAATACTTAGAACTATGTTAAAAAAAAAAATAAGATTCTTAAGATATATTAGAGAGAAAATGATATCATGATTTTTAAAGTTATAAATATATTGTCAGCGTCAATTGGCATTTTATAAAAGTATGAAATAATATAATTAAGAAATAAACGAGTGATTATGGAAATATTATGACACATAAAGGAGTAGAAAAAGATTGTAAGTTAGAATGGCAGTAACTAAAATGAAGATGAAGGGGGGTACCCCTTCCAATAAAAATATTTACGAAACTGATTAGCTATTCAATGTTTCTGTCTTTGTCCGATACGTTGGAAAAGTCATTTGACAGAAAACGACGAGGACGCTGAATACCTAATCAATGGTTTATATTTTTTTATATATGTAAGGGGAACATTTTTTATGAAATTATTAAACCTGGATGTCTAAGTGGAAAAAAATGATGTTAAAATCAAAGATTTCAAAACTAAAGATAGACTATGACGTACATTTGACAAAACTTCAATCCTCATACAAGAAAAAGTTACGCCATCTTGGTTTTCATCATACTTGAAATGTCAAAATGGCCCCAAAAACATAAAAAGTGGCGCCATTTAAGTGGAGACAATTTTTGCCTCAACATGCCTCGTCTATAATATATACGTCTATGATTAATGCAGTATGTTAATGCAGTTAACAAACTGCCTGTTTGAAATGTCATAACATAGTCAAATATTTTACAGCAAGTCTGGTGTAGTAAAGAAAGAAATACTTTAATTAACAAAAGTAGCATTATAATAAATAATAATTTAAAAAACTGTTTCTAATAGTAAAAATTACTCGCGTATTATAATATGTAAATTAGTCAAAATATTTTTCAAGTCCAAATAAAAAGATAGCTGTCCAAAAAAAAAGTAAGTAATCATTGTTTTATTCTAGTTAATAATTAAAAAATATGTAAAATGCACCATGTTTAAGGCATAGCGGCAATTTTATTTTTTCTTATATTTTAATAAAACTAATTAAAAAACATTAGTAAAATATTCCAAAATAATACCTTTTAAATATTCAATGAAATAATTGCTAAATATATTATTTAACGTTACTCGTCATTTGTTAATTGTTACATTGACATAAAGCATGGTGATGCTCATCACTGATGAACTTTGGTGTCCTTTGGTTTTAGACTTTAGTATCATAATAAAGCCAATTAAAATCATATAAACATATTTTTTATTGTACATTCATTTATATAAAATTTATGCTAGAAGATATCCAATAATAATTTAACTTAAATGTTCACATCTGAATAAACCACTTGGCGTTAGTTCGGTTGCGCAGACAGGCAAAGAATGCAGATTTATCGAGATGGGGAGATATATAGGGCCGCTGCCTCGAAATTCGCGGTGAGCGGCGCGGCGGTGTGCAGTGACAGCGGCGGAGACGCGCGCAGGCGGCCGCCATAGTCACCGCTTGACAGGATTGCATTTCTGACAAGCGGTGACTATGGCGCCCGTCGGCAAAATTCGAGGCAGCGGCCTTAGACTCATTTTAGTGGATGCAACGTTGACTGATTGCGCCACCAATCATTTTCTAGTTCCTAGTGAGTAGTACTAGTAATCCCAGTATAAATATCAAATCTTAGAGGATATATTTATTCTATCTAATTGAGTCATAAGTTGTGGACGTTACAGCGCCGTCGAGGTGACGGACTTTAAACCTCGCACTAAGATCGTCGGCTGCAGATCCTTTGTCATTATGTCTAGTACCTGTGAAATATTATAAACTTGAATATAATAGTCGTGATATTAAAGTGGACCTTGATTCGTATACTAAACTAATCAATGGCTACAAAAACAATGCAAAGAACGTATACACGCGCTGTGTTTCATAACCAACTTCAGACTGGACTCAACTCGACAAAAAAACTTTAAATATAAAACGTAACGCTCTATAGTCTATCATATCTCAGAATACGTTGATGCTGATATAAAGTTTAACGGAGATTATTAATATGCTGGTGTTATGTGTTCCGAATTCCGTAGCTAACTTTGCAATGAAACTCACATTCAAATACTGTTTGCTGAGCGCTTCGTTAGCGTCTGCGTCGTCGGCGTCCGTCGCGAGTGGCGGCGGCGTGGGCAACTGCACGAACGTCACGGCGGTGCCCGAGCAGCGCAACTTCAGGATGTTGTTAACTCTGAAACATCACAATATTTGTAGGGTCTGTTTCATAATCTACTGATACGCGTGAGACAGCTTATTTCTATGTTTTGTCTCTGTCGCCCAGAATAATGTGAGCGGCGACAAAACATCCGAATAAGCTATTCGACCAAAATAGGCGATTGTGAAACAGGTCCTGTTTCACAAACGCCTATTGTGTTATGAAAATGATAAATAACATTTCTTTATTCACTTGCAGACATGTAAACTAACGTTACAGACTGCTAAGTGTGAGTTTTTATTTTCGCATTCGATCGTAAGCGCGTTTGGCGTTTACTAGGAATTTGTATATGATTTGACCTAGTTGTCGCGTTTACAACTAGATGGCGCTGTACAAATCACATACAAATTCCTAGTAAACGCCAAACGTACTCACGATCGAATGCGAAAAGAAAAACTCACACTTAGCACTCAGAGCTAGTTTACCTTACATACTAACTAATAGAGTTTTAGAATAAATGGAAATAAAATGTACTCACCTCTCTAAATAGTTTGTCGGTATGCGATGGTACAGACTGCCTGCGCCGCTGTCGTTTGCACATCGATCCATTTCCAGCTCAGGCCAGTCCTGTACCTGTAAACAAATTATTTTTCATTTCTCATACTCGGAAAGTAGTGTTGTTTTGATCTGATTATTGGGTGGAAGATGCTGCTTTCCTTTCATAGGGAGAGAAAAACTCGTACAAATTCATTCCGGCCCGAGGGCCGGAAAACTTCAAAACTTCAAAAAAAGAACAGCTGTCAGCTGTGAAGAGTTTTATGTAAAAAAAGAAAACTATTAAAAAATGACATGACTTTCTAAACAGCCAGTGTGAATTTAGCGCAAACTTCTTTGAGCGGAATAAGCCGCGAGTGCCGCGACAATTACGCGGCGAGCGGCAAGTTCCATATTTAAAATTTAAAAAGTCAACACAAATTGGCGGGATACTAAAATCTGTTATGTATGTATCTGTGACGGACTTTTGTGCTAAGATTTGAATTGAATATTAAAAATGAGTTCAAGCGAAATATTGACACCAGATTCCATTATAGACGAGGCAAATTGTGTCATAGAAAATCTTTTGCCAAAAATATCAAAAGAAAGATATATAAACACATACAATGATTTTATGAAGTGGCGAGAAGACAAGAATATAAAATCGTTTTCCGTATTTCTTATATAAGTGTATTTCTTACATATTTTAATGGACTGTGTAGCAAATTACAGCCTTCAACGGTATGGAGCCGATATTCAATGCTCAAGAGTACACTTAATGTAAAACACAATGTATATTTGAAAAAATTTCATAATTAACAGCATTTTTGAAAAGACAGTCGCAGGGGTTCAAGAGTAAGAAATCTAAAGTTTTCACATCTCATGAGGTGGATTTTTTTTTAAATGATGCTCCTGACGAGAAATATTTGGCAGTGAAGGTAAGTTTACCTAAGTATTTATGGTTTTATTCTAAATATGATCGTATTTATTACACAAATACTAAAATAATTACATGTTTTTCACAGGTCGTATTGATACTCGGTATAAGCGGCGCTTGCAGAAGCAGTGAACTCACAAATTTGACGACATTGAAAGTCAAGGCGATTTATTATTAGTAAAACTGACTAAAACAAAGACACATATTGAGCGCTCGTTTATAGTAAAAGAAGAGTTTACACAAATAGTAAAGAAATATCAAAAAATGAGACCTAGTGATGTAAAAACTGACCGCTTTTTTGTCAACTATCAGAAGGGAAAATGCTATAAACAAGTGATCGGTAAAAATAAAATCTCAGGTATGCCGAAGCAGATAGCAACATATTTGAATTTACCAAACTGTGAGCAGTATACCGGACACTGTTTTAGACGAACTTCAACGACACTTTTAGCCGATTCTGGGGCAAACATGACTACGTTAAAAAGACATGGAGGTTGGAAATCCAGTACAATCACCGAAGGCTACATAGAGGATTCAGTCCAAAATAAAACTAAAATTTCAACCAAATTAACCGAAACTATAAAAATACGTCCCAATTCGCCTCTGCCGACAACTTCCAGGGAGTGTCCGCGATGGAATCCATCGTCTCATAAAATACCAGAGACTCCTACTTTTACAGAAATCCAGAACAACCAAATTACTCATAATATATCAAACAACATAAATATTCCAAACAAAAATATAACTTTTAATTTCACGAATTGTCCTAATTTGACTATTAATTTTAAATAGGCACTACTAATATACACACACCGGCATATTTAGCGGAACTTAAAATAAAGGTTTGATATCAGTATCATATAAGGTTACTGGCTGGTTTATACGTCATTTAATTTAAAAAGAAATATTTTCAAATTAAGAAAACAACTAAACATCAAATTTTATGTAATTGTTTTAATTTTATTCAAATACACCTTATCTGGAGCGAACTTCGAGTATATCTTCCTTCTGAGTTTGATTTAAAATTTCATTGAAATACTATTTTTTGTTAGTTTTTTTTTAATCGCGTATCTTTTTGGAGTTGAGGACTGAATTATGCCTGACTTAGCCCCAACGGAGATTGCCAGGGCACTCGAAATGCGAAGAAATTGTCAAACCTACAGAGTGATATCCAGAGATCTTCGTCGACCAGTTTTAACGATCCATCGCAGTATCCAACGGTTCAGGGAGACCGGTACTTATGTGAGAAGAGCAGGACAAGGCAGAAAAAGACGCACTTCGAGTAGGGATGATCGTTTCATTCGGCTTCGTGTACGTAGGAACCCCCGTTTGACGGCCGTCCAAGCCCGACATTAGTTAGAAGCAGTGCGGGGTGTAACCGTAAGTGAGCGTACGGTACGAAGAAGGTTCGAAGAAGCTGGTTTGGGTTCATTTGTGCCCGCCAAGGCTCCAAGGCTCGAGGTAAATCATCGTAAGAAACAGGTTAACTTTTGCTCAGGAACATCGACTTTGGAACACGGACCAATGGAGTAAGGTATTGTTTAGTGATGAGTGCAGAATTCTCTTAAATCAAATTGACGGCAGGCAAAGAATATACAGACGCAAAGGAGAACGATACATTCAGACAAATTTTAAAACTACAGTTGCATACGGTGGTGGATCAATAATGTTTTGGGCGGGCATTTGTTTGGGAGCTCGCACAGACTTGGTAGTGATTGACAGAGGGAGTCTGACTGCAGACCGCTATATCAGAAAAGTTTTAGAAGAAAATGTCGTACCGTTTGCCCCATATATCGGTGACGATTTTGTTTTTATGCAGGATAATGCTCGGCCGCATACCGCTCGGGTAACTCAAGCTTATCTTAATGATATGAATATCACTGTTATGGAGTGGCCGACGAGATCACCGGATATGAACCCAATCGAGCACGTTTGGGACTTGCTGAAAGGAAAAGTTAAGTCCAGAATTCCAGCTCCTGCGAACGTGGGTGAACTGCGAATCGTTGAGGAATGGTGGAGACTATCCCAGGAGACCATCGATAAAATCATTCTCAGTATGCCTAGACGGGTAGAAACTTTAATAAGAGCACGTGGAGGAAATACGCGATATTAATCACCATTTTTCTAATTTTAATTGTTATTTTAATATTAATTTTCACTTTTCCCAGTTACATGAAAAGTTCAAAAATGTACCATTTTTCACAAATAGCCTTTACTCGCAAAATGTGTTCTTAATGTGATCTCATTTTAAGTAAAACAAATGAAACTTTAAATAACAAAAGAAGTGTAGTAAGTAGATTTTAAAATAAAACCATATTTTTTTAATTATGGACCTTTTTTTGTGTTCCGCTAAATATGCCGGTGTGTTTATTATCAATAAATAGTTTAGATAAACAACTAGTTTTATTTTCCTCATATTCTAAATGAAAAGTAGTGTTTGCCACGGGTAAAAGAATCAATTCCTAATCGGACTATAGCCGTCTAACTACCTCAGGAATTGATTCTTTTCAACCCTAGGCTAACAATCTACTATTGCAAGTCAATTCTTGTGTAGCATCGTTTGAATTTCCATGTAACGAAAAAGCGACAATATCTAATTTTAACTATAAATAATAATAACAATAGGGTAATGCTTGTATTTTATACATAACTAGCTGTTCTGTCGCACCTATAAATATAGTGTTTATATTTTCCCTGCAATTTTTCCAATATTTCTCACCATTTAAATTTCAAGACCTAAATTAGCCAAATCGGTCCAGCCGGTCTAGAGTTTTAGCGAGACATTGAAATTGCAGTCCATTTTTATTATATTAAGTATAAAAAATAAGATTTTCCATTACTTTGTAATTTTCCATAGCAAATCACACATTTTATAAACTTTATGTCACGTCCCAAGGGAACGGGATAAAAAGTATCCTATGTCCCTCTCCTGGTTCCTAGCTACCTCCCCACCCAAACGTTGCGGGCAAAGATCGTAGGACGCGCGGTTTCAAAAAGGCAAATATATATTTACAATAGAATTTCTGAATTTCGCCCGCAAACCGAACGCAGAGCGCACGGGCGCTACCCGCCGAGGCTGCGGGTGACCGCGGCCCGCACGATTATACAAGTTGCCCACCGGTGAAGCGGGACCCGCGAACAACCCCCCACACCGCGGGTGTAAAACGCGCCGTGAGTTGTGCTTCAATTTTTTACATACATATCTGTATTCTACAGAAGTTGCGCACCCGCAACCGCTCCATGAGCTTTTAGCCCAAAATGCATCTAGTTGTTATTGTTATAAGTGTGCATTGAAATAATAGTATAGATACTAGCGCCACTTATACTGTTATCTGTGGTATACGTTAAAAATGTTATCTATGGTAATTAATAAAGTTAGTCTGTGTCAAGCACTTCCCTCGTTATACCTTTTACCTTATATATACCTTTATTATTTCTGATAGTTTATAACAACTAAACTTTTACATGTAGGCATATACCAAATTAACAATGCATATAATGTAGGTAATTCGACGATAGCGACATCTATTGACGCGATTGATTTGTATGAAATAATATCATATAACAGTCTCAAGACTCACATGAGTAGTAGCGTTAATCCGCAGCAGTTTCAGCAGCTGCTCCAGGCGATTTAATACGGGCAGACCAGGGGTGAGCTGCGGTATGTTGGGGTCCGACGCGGTGGTCTGCGGGCTACGATGCGACTCTGTAAAATAAAAGTAAATAATGATACAATACAAATACTTACCCCCTTAATAATAAATAGATTTACACAATGGATAACCTAACAACGTTGCTGTCTTTG
Organism: Phengaris alcon alcon; assembly: GCA_037179445.1. Taxonomy (NCBI): domain Eukaryota; kingdom Metazoa; phylum Arthropoda; class Insecta; order Lepidoptera; family Lycaenidae; genus Phengaris; species Phengaris alcon. Next base: position 28,682 of record JAYRCH010000916.1, read on the forward strand.
TCTGTCGAGTGACCTTTCCAACGCATCAGGCAAAGGACAGCAACGTTGGTTAAGTTACCCGTTGTTATGTGTAAATATTTTTATTAGTAAGGGGGATAATGTTTATAGTTTACCTCTGTGGCTCAGTAGTTAGCGCGTTGGCACTCAAGCCGGAGGTCGAGGGTTCGAATCCCGCCGAGGGAACAAAAAGTTTTCTGTATTCCTATTGTGTATTATCCAATAAAAATCTTAAATATATGCATAGTATAAATGTATTAAATATACTTCCCATTGTCTGGTACCTGTACCTGCACGGCACCAGATTGATGTGGTGTGAAACGTCCATAGATATTATTATTGTTATTATTTGATACCGTTTTATATAATTTCAACAGTTACTTGACGCATGAAAAATTTTGAATGCGGGATTTCCTATTTATCTCACCAATTACCAATGCTCAGAAATTAAAATTTAACGTAAGGATTTAGACCTCTTTGACCTTTGTTTAGTTGGAGCATAACACAATTGAATCAAAAAGACCTCTATTAAAACAGAGATCTCCATTTTACCGTCATTCGGAAGCGACTTTAATTTTCAAAATTTATAAATATGTGTTTAGCTTTAGTGTAATTTGTTCGCAAATCAATTGAAATACATTTATAGTTTTTAAATGACACGGAAAAACTGTCTTGTCGCAAACACCCCATTTCGAGACGGTTTTCTATTGAAACCGTCTCGAAATACATTTGTTCAGCGGACGCGTTCGATTAGCCTATATTGTGGGAGTATATTCGTATACGTAGTAAAGGAGATACACTCACTGACGACGTGCACGCGCAGGCCCAAGTGCGTCCAGCCACGCGCCGAGCGCACCACCGCCGCCAGCTGCAGCGCGAACAGCGCGCGCACTGTGAACGGGTCGGCGTGCGGGCACAGTGGCTCCACCAGCCACACGTCGATGTGCTGTAGATGCGCCGAGCGTCTGTAATGTAAATTGTTTACATTACAGACGCACTTTAAAATGTCTCTTTAAAAACTAGATTTAGAACTACTGCCCGCTGACATTACCTACCAGGCTTACATGAACCCTGGCTAAGTGAACTATAGTCGGGACCACCAGTAGAAAATAAAAATTAACAAACAGGGCTTCGCAACCTTAAATTCAAATAGATTTTTTTATTAATGAACTTAAATTACAAATCTGTCAAATTTACATTTAAAAAAATCGATTTATGGATCAGATAATCCGACTGAGTAAAAATGTTAAGTAGTTTCATGAACGAATTTGAATAATCATTAAATATCGATCGATGTTCAATCGACTTTATATTTAATTTATATTACTACACATTAAAATATTTGAATTTCGGTTTATTTCTTTTGAAAGTATTTTATGTTCATCTATACAAATATTCAATAAATGCATATTATGATAGTATATACGGTACCTACACCAAAAAATCAGAGATAATTCGTTTCGGCTAATCTCTGAAACGTCCGGATCAATTTTTACCGGCCTTTCACTGGCAGATAGCTTATGTTATAAGAAGTAACTTACTTTTATCATAGAGTTACGTTTAAAAAAATGGATTACGTTTCCATTAATAGTTCCACGCATACGAAGTTACGAGCGCCAGCTAGTTGTTTATATTTATTTTGTTTATTCTATAGGTTTTTAGTATATCTATATTAGTCTCTAACCCCTCAACGGCGGCCATGTCCAGCAGGTGGAAGTTGCGGCACAGACACACGTTCTTGCGCACGCAGAGCACGTCGGACACGATGCCGACGTAATCGGCGGCGGAGAGCCGCAGCGCCGTCTTGCGCGCGGGGAATATATGCTCGGTGTCCAGGTCGAATTGCTCCGTCTTGTACGGCGATGTCGGGCTGTGTTGTTGAGAATTAATTACTTTTTCTGATTAAATAACTGTATATTTTAATAAAATGACCCGACTACGTTCATTGTATATAAACGTATATACAATGAACGTTCATTGTATATGTTCATTGTTCATTGTATGTTACCCGGTATATGCTATTATTACGAATCTATTGATACCTCACTAATTAAAATCGGATCAGTAGTTTAGGCGCTACGGTGGGAAAAAAACATACATACATACACACAGATTGCCAAAATCGTTTTGGCTTCGCCATAGTCGGGTAAAAAGGTATATGTGTTTAAATATAATTACTTCTACATGGCATTCTATAGAATTCTATGTAACAATAATTAAATTCGATCCGATTTAATATAGTAATATCTTTATCTTAAATCGAAAAGATATGTATAGGTATCATATTATTAAAACTGCACTGTACACAATGTCTTGAGGCATCTACACGACTATATATTTAGTTGATTGAAAGATACTGCCGTAAGCAGTAAGACCGCCAGTTTGTAGTTTCCTCTCATAGTTTTATTATTGTTATGTTATATTTTTGTGTGTTATTATTGTTCAAAAAGAATGCACACCTTTGAAAAGAGATATTCGGTTAGTGTAGGCTTTGTAGAGCGTAAGAAACCGGCCAAGCGCGAGTCGGACTCGCGCCCGAAGGGTTCTATGCAAAACGGTTAAAAATCACGTTTGTTGTATGGGAAAACACGTGATTTTTAGCCCTTAAATATTTATTTTATTATATTTTAGTATTTGTTGTTACAGCGGCAACATAAGTACATCACATTACCTGTAAATACATTCAAATATCTAACTAAAGTACAGTCACGGAGCACGTAGAATTTTGTACATTGACTTATCGCTACTTGTCACTTTCACTCGCGCACGAATATATTGCTATCGCGTTTACACTGGTAAGCGACAGGAGCGCGATAGCAACATATTCGTACAAACGTACGTACGAAATTCTTTGCTCTGCTCCGCGACCGCACTTTATCACGGTTAAGGAGATATTTTAGTCTGGTGACGGACAGACAGACAACAAAATCTGAATAATAGGGTCCCGTTTTTTAACCCTAAAAAACACGTCTACAAAGCGAGTAAATCTTTTCAAATATTGATGTGCATTCATGCTGGTCGGGTAATGGATACTGGATACTCAATAGTGTATATTATGTCAGCGGCACGTACTCCAGGAAGAAGTCCCTTGGTGGCGCGGAGTCGCGGAAGCCCAGCAGCACGGTGTCGGGCTTCATAGCACCCAGTCCGGAGAGACGCGTCAGCTGCGCCGCGCCGCCGCGCACTGACTCCGCCAGACACAGCTCTACGAACGCCTTCACCTACGGAAAACATAAGAAGTCACATCGGGCGAAACAATTGATATCATAGCATATAATATCATACCGTACCTTAGCATTGTGCCTCTCCAAAAAGAATGCACATCGACCATTGAAAATAGATATTCGTCTAGTGTCGGCTTTATAGAGCTTTTACTCTAAGGGTCAGTTCACACGGAAACGAGACAATATGCGACGCGGCGCTGCATTTTTAAAATAGTGATTCAAATTGAACTTTATTCAGTACACAAGAAGATACACGTCTTCATTATCAACTTTGATCTCCGGCCGTCCACAGGGCTTGTTCTGCAGGTCGAAATTTCCAGAACGAAAACGTTGGAACCATAAACGCACTGTGTTTTCTTTTGCGACACCGCCGCCATACACATCATTAATCCTTCGAGCCGTTTCTGCAGCACGGTGCCACGGTGGAACTCGTACTCGAAAATAATACGATATATCAAGTTTTCCATTTTGTAAACAGAGTGACGCAAAGAAAAGCCCAAAAGAGGAAAAAACAAATGAATTACGGTTTGCGAAACACAAATGCATGAGTAAATAGCGTTATAAATTTGAAATTGCAATTCCTAACCAAAGAAGATAATATATTTGAGATCAAAGTGGCCAGTACGACAAAACGCCAATTTCATATGTAAGGACCTACTAGTATGACGTCACAGCACAGATAATCTATCAACCAACATGGCGAATAGTGTTTTCGGCGGTTTTTAAAAAGTGTATTTTTAAATATTTTTTTGTAGGTTTTTAGGTTTCAAAATAATGTATTTTTTTGCTATTATGAAGCGTTTAGGACATAAATAAAAACAAGGTCAAGTAGGCTATTACAGATAGGCTCGCTTGATTCGCGCACTACTGACAACTGTCACATTGGCAGTGTTTGACAGAGATAATGCTGCACTACGTCGACACTAAGCGCCGCAGCTCCGGCGGCGCTATCGGATTTTTAGTGTCGGCGCGGCGTTGCGGCAGAAAATGACATACAAATCCAAGTTCAGTGGCGACGCGGCGGCGCTATAGGTGCTGCGGCACATGTGCAAGCGCACTATCCAAATCTCTTTTCAAATGTGCATTCTCTTTGACCGGGTACTATATAATATTATAATTTATATTCACAGTCGGCAGAAATATTTTATTAGTTATATATTATAAGTTACATTAGTAGTTTACTAACATCTCCATTTCTCAGTTAGCAGAGTTATAATATAATAATAATATCTATGGACGCTTCCACACCACATCAATCTGGTCCTGTACTAAGTATCCGAAGAACTTGTATCACAGGTACCAGACAACGGAAAGATATTTGATGCTTTTATACTATACACATATTTGAGATTTTTATTACACTAAACATATATTGAATACACATCCAAGACCGAAACAGAATCGCTTTTTGTCGGCGGGATTCGAACCTCCGGCTTAAGCGCCGACGCGCTAACCACTGAGACACAGAGGTCGTCCGACTGATATGACTTTTCACACAATATGCTGAAATAGCTTACCCTCAAATGGTCGATGAGTTTGAGCCAGTACTTGTGGTCCTCGGCCAGGGGGTCACCGCTCCCGTCCAGCCGGCCGACCGTCACGTTGCCGATCACAAAAAGACCACCCTGTATATGAATGTACAAAGTAAATAAACGGACAAACGAGTTTTCACAAGTAGAGCGGTAACGGCACCAGAGTTAATTTTACTGCCAAGTCGCGCCATCATCATTTTATAAAAAATTACCTTAGGGTCAGTTCACACCGCGACGAAACGAGACGTTACGCGACGTTATAGCTAGCAAAATTGAACTTTATTCACTACACACAAAGATACACCTTTTAAGACATCAGTAATACACTGCATAACATTCGTACTCTTACAATCAAACGTATATTCTTCTTGTGTAATGAATAAAGTTAAATTTTGAGTAGCTATCTTAAAAATGCAGCGCCATGTCGCCTATCATCTCGTTTGGGTGTGAATTGACCCTTAAATAATTGTTTGTCGAAATAAACCGAAAACATATAGATATTGTTATAAAACAATGCTATTTACTACATATTTTGTAATAAAACTACCTTCTTCTGATCATTGACGAAGTCTATGAGCGGCGCAGACTGGCGCGGCGACGAGATCAGGAGCAGCATCTGCGGCCGCCAGAACTTGACGTGCTCGCGCCGGGGGTCCAACAGCAGCAGGTATTGCGGACCTGAGATCACAAATACTATTAATTGCATATTATGTAACCATACTCAGAATCACGAATGACGAAACGTTATAAATTTTGTAATATTGAAAATAATTTAAATTCAAATCAACCGAAAGTAACATACATGTCAATCGGAAACTAATAAGCAATTTATTTGTTATTTGTCAAGAACATTGTCCGATTATTTTCATTAGTATTTTAATATTGATCTCAACAGTTTACAGTAGGTCGATTCTGCTAATTAAATCTTACAATAATCATGTTTCGATGCAGTCAATATTCATAAGAAAATATAAAGCTCATAGTAAAGAGAATAAAAATATATGAGGACAATGAAGGAAATGATGTACTTACAAGAAATACTGGCTCGTTCGTATTGAGTACGTAGACCATGCAGCGTTCATACATTTCTGCCCATTCTTATTTGACAGTTTTGTTATCCAATTTAAAGACCAACTAACGAAATTGTTTTTTTTTTTGTTTGATCTCGTTGTGACGAGATGCCGCCCCTATGTTTATATTTTTTATGTGTTTTGAACCCATATAGTATTTTGTTGTTTTCATTTCAGTCATATACCCGACACTAATTTCAAATACAGCCCGCTACTGACGTCACAAAAGTCTCACATTACCTGGTGGAATATGAGTGCCTGGCTGAGGCTACCCCACTTGGGGTCGGCGGCAGCCGGCGATAGAAAGTGTAGCGCGACCACGAGGCTGCACGCGGCGAGCGCGACGCCGCACGCGTACGCCGGCCGCAGCGCGAACACGAGCGCGGCGCACCCGCACAGGCCGACTAGTGACGTCACCCACGAGAACTGCTTGAACGTCGGCCTGGGAAATAGAAACAAAGTGAGGCTTTATTGTTCTATTAGAAGTTAATCTTTTAAGACTTGACATTTATTGCTGCGTCAAACGCGTAGTCAATAAGAAGTAACAATTTTATGTTGACATTAAACCACTTGGCCTGAAGAATTTTAGTATTTTATCTATATATTGTATACAAATAAATAAAATTTAATTGTCTGTTTGTAATTTCAAATTAACAAATTTGCACAAAATGCATATGATACAGCACGAAATCCATTTTTTTTTTTTGTCTTTCCGTCTGTTTGTTCCGGCTAATCTCTTTAAAACGATCGGACCGGATTTTAACCGTAATTTTATCTTAGGGTTTCGTTTCCATTAATATTTCCAACCAATCAAAGTTGCGGGCCCCAGCTAGTCTCACCTAAAATTGGGCGCCGAAGCCAAATCTAGACCCAAGCATGCGAGATTGATGGCAAAGTAGCTCGTCATAAACAGCACGGAGTTCACCTGTGACAAGAGAATACTTAAATTTTTAAGTAAAAAATAGATGAGACTAAATCATGTCAGTAATAGTTTCAAAATATATTTCATTAAAACATAACAAGCCACTAAAGTGTTAATGTTTAGTTAAAGTTATACTGTTGTACCTGAGCAATGTCGTTAAGAGAATTAGCCATAATTCCAAGTTGTACGAGCAGCCAGGACGCGATAACTGCGACCACCGGGTTACCAGATTCAGACACCATAGGACGGAGTAGGAAACCTTAAAAAATATACATAATATAAATAAAAATACCAGGAAGACCGTTGAAGAGGGAGAGGTTTGCTCGTAGTCTTAGTAGAACGATTAAATAATTTAAAAATGTATAATAAAGTAAAAGGATATAAAAAGAATCACAAAAATATTAGTCTGACCGGAATTCGAATCCGAGACACCAATTTGGCAACAACGCAAAAAGTACGATGCTAACCAAGCCGGTAACCGGATATGACATCTAGAAATTCAAATTCAGTGACATGTTTTATATAAAATATATTACCTACTTAAAATGCCCAGTTTCCCAAGGAACCTAGCTAGATCGATTTTTCTCACCCAAAACTGCCTGGATACTAAATTTCATGGAAATACTTATAGCCGTTTCCGAGATTCCGACTAGTTTGGACTAGTTTAAAGTATAAGATTGATAAACTTTTTGATAACAAGACATGTAATGTGGATATTGCTTACCAAATATATTGTCTTTTGCTAAAGCTTCAAGAACTCTGGAAGCACCAATCAAGTTGGACAAACCAGCAGAAAATGTTACCACCAACATACCTGAAACGTAAAACATCATTCTTAAAATATATCTTGTTACACAGAATAATTTATAAATCGAGTAGTTGATTCGTAACGTCTATAAGGACATTCGAACGACGGGAGTTATCGCATTACGCACGCACGCACACGCGAGCAAGTGCGTGCGTATACGCAGTACATACGTTCGTGTAAAGGCGCGTCTCCTGCTCATGCCTTTTCGAAACATTACACAGAAAACATGAAACAAAAATATTTGTTTTCATACACAAGCTGTCTCCAGCTATTCTCCGTTATTTTAGTATTTATCAGGAGCTACGAATAGAAGACCGATTTGGGATTGATAAATAATTTCTTCCGTATTTCTATATTTAATAGTCATGTGAGTGGTGTAACAGATGATAAGAAATGAAACATTCCTTCCCCTCTCTACCCGCGCGGTGAATGTTTTCCGTCCGTATAGGAAGACAAAAACATTGTGTATTCCTATACAAATGTGTATAGCCACGCCCCAATGTTTCGATGTTTTGTGTAATGTTACGAAAAAAACACGCGCTAGAGACGCGCCTTAACACTGTGGATGTACTTACAGATAAGTGGCCTTTAGTATTTAATACTCACCAACAGCTATAAACGGAGGCCATATATTGATAGGCAGTAGATACACGTAGTCGTTCACCAGTAGACCTCGCGAGCAAGTCGCACCAGTCAGCAGTGTCAGCGCTATGTACGTCAACGCCGTGAACAGTAGCGCGGCTAGTGTACCAGCTGGTATACTGCGGGACGGATTCTTAAGTTCACCTGTTATAAAAAAAATGACATTCAATTTACTTTTCATTTGCCCGTTTCTTTTTACCCGACTACGGCGAAGCCGAAAAGGAAGGGTAATGATTTTGGCAGTCTATGTATGTACGTAGGTTTGTTCCTTCGTAGCGTCTAAGCTGGTCCCATTTTAATAAATAATGGTGTCAATAGATTCGTAATGATGCCGCGGGTAACATTGGCTATATTTTTTTTTTTTCAAAATTTTATATTATTTTGTAGAACCTTGTAGAAGTTATATATAATATAACCTTCTAACATCTAAAAAAATCAAACCGAGACACTCATGATGTGTTTGGTATCAAAAGAAAGGTCTTGGCAAGCATAATTCAAATATGTATAAATATATTATATTAATCATATTGTTAAAGTTTAAAATGTGGTTGTATTCGTAATTCGTAGAGCCCAGTTGTCCAATTTTCGAACATTACGTAATATAAGACTATAAAATATAATTTATATATTATAGTACTTTCATAAAATATATTATATTTTATAAATATTAGACAATACATAACCAAATAAAAATGTAAATAACCTCTGAATTGTCAAGCAGTGAACGATCTAATGATGATGAATTATAGCTAAGAACACTCTCGCCCATGTCAGCATTCAAACAAAAATAAACTAGATTAAAATCGGTTAGTTGGTTCATCCGTTTTTAAATAGAAAAAGTAGACGAAATAAATTATTAAATTATTAAATTTATATCTGAATTGTTTTCTTGTTTTGGCCTTTTTAGACCCCTTTTTTACGAAGTCGGGTTATAGTTTTTTTAACTTATTTTTTATTATGTATCAAATGACTACTATGTCGTGAAGAATAGTAGTCACGTATATAGTTTACAGAATTTGTGATAGCCACAACAATGACAACCGATGTAACCGCAACATCCGCTTAGCTATCAATGAGTAGAATTTAAAAGGTCTCATCATTTTAAAATAACGTGTAAGTTGCAGTACTACACGGTCTAACTGTTCTTAAGGCAACATTCCGATGCACGCGACGCGAGACCGCGCGAGAGGTCGCGCCTCAGATCGAAAAAGAGTCACGGAGCTGTCACTGCTTAGTATGAATGGAGCAATGAGACTGGAACTGGAACGAGAATGGAGAATTATTATATGGAGCACTGAACAATCCCCGCGACCCGCGTCGCGCGACCGTTGGGCGTGGCCAGAGAACCTGATTCGATGGTTTGCTGCTCGCGTTTTGTCACGTTGCATATATCAGAAGCCTACCATTAGATTTAACATTACCGACATCAACGAAAAAAGCTAATTTTTATTTAAAAAAATAGTACCTGGGCGTAACCGAGCAAATAGTACTATTTATTGTAATATGGTGAAACTCGAAAGCATAAATCTTATTCACGTAATCAGTATAGGTAAATGTTAGACATATTTATGAGAAATATATATTGTTATCTCAAACATTAACTACATTTTTTTAAACTTGTCTAAAAACAAAAAAATTAAAAAATTATATATAAACTTAAACATATAAAAAAAAAAAAAGTCACCGAGCGGGATTCGAACCCGTAACCCGTCCGCGTTTTAACCCGCTGGACCAGACGGACAGTAGCCGGCAAGACGAAATTAGCGACCATATTTTGCGTGGACAGAAAAATGCATGAAAACTCGAAAACACGCGTTTTCCCAAACGTAAGACTAATCTAGATCGATTGTTTACCCCCGAAAACCCCCATATACCAAATTTCTGCGAAATTTTAAGAGCCGTTTCCGAGATCACAGAAACATATAAATACAAGAATTGCTCGTTTAAAGGTATAAGATAAAAACTTATTATATTATTAAAATTATTTAAAAATAAAAAAACGTAAAATGAAATACTGACTAACCACTCATATTAGCTCCGGCCATGACACCGGTAACTCCAGTGAACAGAACACCGAACACCGAGGCGAAATCCACCATCTCTCCGTGTGGTGCATTGTAGTCTCTGCCATAATCCTGGTACAGGTTCTCCTTGAAAGTCGTCATGCTGAGGCCCGTGTATGTGAAGTTTGTTATGTTCGATATTGTGTTTGAAGACGGTCTGTCGATCTGTACGAGAGAGAATGAATAAAAAAATTATACGCACTTAAATAGCTCTGAGTGTTCTATTGAAATTATCCACGCCATTCAGAGCGTTAAAACGGTATTCTTATATTATAGAACTTAGAACTCCGAATATAAATTAATAAAATTCAGTTCGGCAAACTTTGTGTTGCGTGTGTTCATGCGACGGTAATAGTTTTCTATCATGCAAATCGTTCACACGTTCGCTTTGTTAAAAAAAATCACTTACAATCAGCGGCTTGGTGACGAAGAAGCTAAGCAGCGCGCTGGCCAGACACACGACCATTGTGAGCCACGTGGCCAGACTCGTGCGGGCGAACAGCGACGCGCCCGCCAGGGACACGCTCAGCCCGATCGCGTTCAGCGTCGACCGGTACAGGAACTGGTACCAGTAGCCGCCTGGCAGACCTGTGCCTTCCGCTACCAGGTAGCCTGTAATCCATGTTGTGTTTGCACATCACGGCAGTTTAGTTTGTCAACATAGATAAAGAATTGGTCTCGCTCGGCGCTGGGCTAGATGCCGCTGGCGTACTTATCAAATGTGGCAATAAATACTACGCCGAGTTGCACACCGAATATTGTACGTAAACGCTAGTTTGAAGGAGGCGTACGTCTCATTATAATAATAATCCATGAAGAACTTGGAGTTATGGGTACCAGACAAGGGAAATATATTTAATGTTTTAAGGATAGATAGTTTTAACCATAGATATATTTAAGGGTCCACATATACGGTCCGGTTTACCTTGAAATTCGGCCTGACCGGATGCAAAATCGTATCGTCTGTGTGCAATTCCGAGATCGCATCAGTCGGCCGGATGGACTGAAGCGATTCGTTCCAGTGTTGCCAACTCTGTTTTTGCGAAACTACTAAACTCGCATCGATTTCTACTAAAAACTACTAAAATAATACCGAAAGCTATCAAAATAATATAAACTAAACTTAGGAATTCCTAAATCCCCGAAAAACCACTGAATTTTAGGTTTTGTTATATTGAAATTTTATTATTTATTGAATTTTGTAAATTTTACCGTTACATTAAAATATACTAGGAAATATTACGTATATAGTAATTAAACGGGTAGTTTTAAGCAATCTACGGACGAATGCTACGATGTATTATTATGATAAGTTGTCAATTTTTTTTGTCCCTAACCTAGGCCAATTTGCATATGATTACTGTCTGGCTATTTCTTACTAAAACTAAAAAATACTTAATTTAGTAGTAAACTTTTGTAAAACAACTCAGTTGTCAACATTAATTCTGAACTGAATTCATGTTTCCAACTTAGATAGATGGACTGAACGGACCATGTGTGACAAATCACTTCAGTTCTCGCCAGAGCCGCGGTATCGTGTACAAGCGTAGTGAGTTGTCGATGTGTAATAACTAATAAAATTCGAGTGTTATAAAAATACAATTATAGCTCGCGGCAAACCAGAAAGAACCTGATGCTATTTTTCCGTGTATGTGCTCGAATCTGTTCAGGCCGAACTGACGTCAGTTCTAACTGATACGATCGGCCTCTCGTCTGTTGGAGCCTTAAGATTTTTATTACGTAATACACATCCATGACTCAGGAACACAGAAAACTTTTTGTTCCTTCGGCGGGATTTGAACCCGCGACCTCCGGCTTGAGCGCCGATGCACTAACCACTGAGCCACAAGGGTGTCAGAAGATAAATAGGCCGACTTACATTTTACATTGACCTACCTTTTTGTATTCTGTTCAGATCCAATTTATTCTAAAGGTAAACAAAGAAACAATTTAAATTTAACGTGCAATAAAAAAATACAATCACACATTAATTTAGTTGAATTTAATCTTCTAGCATATGCTTAGGTTAGATAAGATCTAAACAGCATAGTGCAACGATAGATACTTGCTTTTCCACATTTATAATATATAACACATGCATCACCAACGGCCGAATACTGAAACACTCATCAAAATTAAGAGCCCTCCCTTTCACAGGCTGTCTCTGCCTCTGGTAGCCGAAATGACAAGGACAGCGGGTGACTTGAGCGTCTCTTAATTTAACTATCGTTCCAGTATTCGGCCGAGTGACGAATAGCTTATCCGGAAGTTTCGTCGCTGCTTACTTTATACTGAGCGACAGAGACAAAACTTCCGGATAAGCTATTACAGTCACTTACTAGGCGATTGTGAAACAAGCCTTTAGCCACATAGTAATTAAAAAAATAGCATGTTATATGAAGTCAATGCTTACCATTGATGCCAAAGTTTTCAGTCAATGCTTCTGTACATGCTGATAGGCAAAGCGCACTTGACACAACATTGGCAAAGAAAAACAATGTCCCGATGGCTCCGCCGAACTCCGGACCTAGAGTCCTACTTATCATGACTGATTTTTATTTAAAGAAAATATTTATCTTTCAGAGGCGAAGCCTGGTTCTCCTTCATAGGGAAGCCTTAGCCTGTATAATAGGTAGGTATTTGGATGTGGGTCTTCAAAAGGTAAGTGGTAAGTGAAGCCGATAGGAATAGAGTTGTAGGAATACCACGCCACTGGTATCTTTACATAGTATATAATTAAGTATCTTCTGCTGTCTGTTTGCTTAGACATTTTAAACTACTTACGGATTTTAATGCAGTTTTCAGGAATAAATAAGAGTGATTCAAGAGGAAGGATAAAATATATAATTTATACATTGCACCCGTGCGACGCCGGGGCGGATCGCTAGTGTAAGTAAATCATAGCCAAAAACACTAAACTATCAGGTAGAACACCGAGTGGGCCAGCTCAAGTAATATTAAAGGCAAACATTACTTTGACATTCAAGGTAGTGTACCAGTTAGACCATGGTTTTTTAAATATTTACAGTGTAGCAAACCAGTATGCTCAACAGTCTACCGAGTTAGACTTGGTCACTGTTGCTCACCCACTTTCCTTGCAAAGATCAGGGTCAAGGATAATTCTCTTTGTGAGTGTGGCCTAGACGAGGGTACCTTAGATAACATTTTTTTCTATTGCCCAAGAAACCAGCCCTCCCTTTACGACTCTCTTCCTACCTCGATTCCTCGCCCTACTAATTTAAAATCATTATTATGTTTTGTAAATACTCTTTTTATTGAAATTTTATGTACATATATTCATTCTAACAATATAAAATTGTGACGCTTTTGTTACTAACACTTGTATGTTTGTGTTTGTTTTAGATGATTCAACAGCTTTGTAAAATATTAGATAATTATACCCTTGTTGTTTCACCGAACCTGCAATAGTTAGAGCAAAGTCTTCATAAAACCACTCTGACATTGGCAACTCACTGAGGCTGCCATACTCAAAAGAAGAAGAAGTAAATCATAATTAAATGGCAATACTGAATTTTGTATGGAAGGCCTTTTCGTTTTCGCACGGCCATCAATGAAACCCTGATTTTTGGTTTTAGATTTATGTAATAAATCAAACCTGATAAGACCACTTTTCTCTAAACTCAGTATTAACCGGGATATTAGGGATTGAAAATCCCCAAAAAAGTTTAAAAAATCCTCCTTTTTTTAGGAAGTAATGTTATATGGCAAACATAAGGAAGTTATATTTTGAAAAACTGGTTTATATTTAGAAGGAATGAATTTACCAGAAATTGTTACGTTACCTCCTAGCATCAAATGGTGATACAGGATCTTTTTTTTTAATTTTCTGGTTTGATTCCTGGGTAGGGAGATTGACTTTTTAAAAGCAATATTGTAGGAACACATTTATTTTTAATCTTAAAACACGAGTTAATTTTAACACGAGTCTGATTTTATATGAACTCATAATTTTGCATAAATTTGTAAGTCAGTCATAAGAAAAAACGAATGAATGAAAAGTTTTGAAAGGATACAATAAACCCCTCCTCCTTCCACGGCGCCGTTGGTAGATATCGCACAAATAGAAGTGACAGTGAAACCAACAATCAGATATGCAAGTGCAAATTGAGCCAACGTTACTAATATACCAGCATTTCCTATTAGGTAACCTGAAAAAAATCATGATATAATTTAATACCAACCTAATTATAATTTAAAATAATAATGTCTATGGAACTTCCACACCACATCAATCTGGCCCGGGCCTGTGCTAAGTATCTGAAGAACTTGTGTTACGGGGACCAGACCCGGGAAGCAGTAGCGAGGTGTGTATACAACTCGACCTCATATCGGCTTCCCTTATGAATGTTACCTAACTATAATAATTTTCTATTAAATAAAAAACATGTCTTAGATGCATACCGCCGCATAGATGGCGCTTAGTGAAATCAAAATAAAGTATCATCTTTCTATATAACATAGAATATACATAATATACTACATGGCTTACCATTACCGCAGATCTCACGCTTCGCCACTGACGGGAAGTTTAATACTTTTATACTAAGTAGATTTAAGATTTTTATTATATTATACACATATTTAATACACATCCATGACCCAGGAACACAGGAAAACTTTTTGTTACTTCGGCGGTATTTGAACCCGCTTGACCACCAATGCACTTAACCACTCAGCCACAAAGGTCATCAAATTGTTAATTGGATAAATCAATATCGTAAAGAAAGCCATATTTGACTCTTACTCATCCTTGAGTCTTTAAACCAATTATATTATAAACTTTTAATAGTTGAATTTAACATATTTAGAATATAACTTTTTAAAGTGCAACTGAATGTTATTGTAAAACGTACACATTACTTGTATTCACAATTTTTTGAAAAACTTACCCATTCGAATAAAAACAAGTGCACTAAACATAGAGAGGACAACTGGGCAGAACACGCCGGCAAATGTACCCACTTTCTTAATTCCTGGCCTTTCTGTTCTGAACTCGCCAAACTCGACATATCCTATAATTAATAATTATCCTTTTGTATATTAATATAAACATCCTGCGTCCTCCATCCTTTAAAATAAGGCTTCTTATAAATTCGCCAACATTCCACACAAATTATAACAAAACATGAGTCATAGTCATAGTCATGAGTCATTATTCATTTTTTTTGGAATATTTAATAATGAGTTTCATTGAATTTGTAATAGTTATCACAATAAAGCTGATATTAAATTACCACTTTTAATATCCATTTTACGTGTTTATGTAGCACAATAGTTTAAAGACTGATCAAGTTGAAAGTGAATTATTACTAAGTTGTTTTTATATTACAACCTTGATTTACAGTTTGTTACACTTTCTTTGATTACGAAAAATCTTCAGACTTTAATACTGATGTAAACACTGCCCTCCATTTTTAGGGTTCCGTAATACATAAAGAACCCTTATAGTTTAGCTCTGTCTGTCCGTCTGTCTGTCTGTCCGCGCTTCTAGCTTCTGTAATTATGAATATCAATTGATGAAATTTGGTATAGTTATAGATTTTGTATAGGTCTCGGTTAGCATCATAAAATAATAATAATTTTATATTTTAGGGGTGGTTTGGAAAAATATTTTTTATATAATACCTATCGTGTAGGGTATCGTGGAATAGATCTTTTACAATAAAGGCATGGTATCATACATGATTTTTTTACAAAGTCAACCATTTACGAGTAATCGGCCTCCATAGTGGTTTATAAGGTGGTCCCCTGGCATTTCTAAATATCCATGCTGATATATCATGCTAAAACTCTTTAGGAAAATTATTTTGAACGAAATCGGACATTAGCTTTTGAAGTAATTTGGAAACACCTTTTACGTGGTTATAGTTACGGAACCCTCCTTAGACATGTCCTGACTTCTGCTCTTGGTTAGGTTTTTTATTACTTGAAAGGTCAGCTTCTCATCTCTTATCATACTACTAGATGTTGCTCGCGACTTCGTGCGCGCTAAAAGAAATAATCATTTTACCGCAACAAAAAGTAGCCTATGTCCTACCCCGTGGTCTACTCTGTATCTGTGCCAAATTTTATCAAAATCGATCCAGTAGTTTCGGAGCCTATTCAATGCAAACAAATAAACAAACTTTTCCTCTTTATAATATTAGTATAGATAGCTGCCCGCAACTTCGTTTGCTTAGAACTTACGAAAACGAAACCCTATTTTTTAAACGGAACCCTAAGAAAAAGTAGCTTATGTTACACCTTATAACATCATCTATCTGCCAGTGAAAGTCCCGTGAAAAACGGTCTAGCCGTTTCAGAGATTAGCCGGAACAAACAGACAAACAGAAAGACGGACAGACAAAACAAATTATGTAAGTACCCTATATACTTTTATATGCATTATGTGAAACGTTGTTAATTTAAAATTACAAACAGATACTTCAATTTTATTTATCTGTATAGATATAGATAACTAATATACAAGTTATTTATAATTATAGACAAGATGCCAATTAACTTTTTGCTGTAGAAAAATACACATTACCGTCAATGTAAGTAATTTTTATCAATAACAAATTTTGAATTGAGGGAACAATAATGTGTGTAAGAGTTTTAATGCTACAATGGCAATAGACAGCCTTCATCTCACATCTTATAACTTACCCAAACTTATAAGATCTTTGCAAAGATTAAAAGGGACTGTTTAAGTAAAAATGCTCAACCTTTTTTGCTAAATCTTTAAAAAATTCGTGAATACCTCCTTACAAATGGACTAAACATTAAATAATGATTTTATTTCCCCAAGCTTCAGATTAATAATGTTACGGGCAATACAAAAGAAACGATGTTGTTCCCAAATCCACTATATGCTGTTGAATTGTTCTGAACACATTTGTATAGTGTGCCTCTTTAAATACCTTAGTGAGCCTAGACAAGACAAAGCCCACAAAATTAATAAGATGAGATTTATAACTTAAAGCACTGTCTACGCTAGATCAAAGTCTTAGTGTAACAAATAAATACACAATTAGGCATAGTTCTTTTCAGAAACTTTGTGTTGGTACTTACATACATTGGTAGAAGTGTGATGTTTGCGAAGGGACATTATGAACTGTACTGTAGATTTATCCTAGTAATCAATGTTGTAAACAAATGTTACATACCATCTCCAGGTGGTCTAGACATAGGTGAGTTTCTGCTAAATCTAGATCTTAACATGTTAATTAGTCCTGGTGGTTGTGAATCATTTAAGCTTGGTGAGAGGGGATCCAGTGTTTCAGCCATTGGGGTTGATTTTGGACCTGTTGAGTAATATTGTAAGACAATTTCTCTTCTCTTTTCTTTCTTTTTATTTGCTTGTTACGTAATGGTTTATTATTATTATTGCTTTTTTCATCTCATTACTTCATGGTTACTGCTAAATTATAGCACTCACCTTAATTGTTACAAATCTGTAAAAACTTTTAAAAGGCTTTTTGTTTCTATTTTGTTATGATATTGTTATATGTATAGCTGTAAGTTTTTCTGTAAAAAAAAAAAAATACTGTTGACAAAATACTGTAGGCTGCACTTACACTGTAACTCTTACTATAGCCATCATAATTAATTACTGTACTACATCTACTAATAGAGTATATTATTATTTTAAATCTCATTTCAATTTTCTCTAAATCCTGAATTTTATATTCCAAAAACATAGTATTGAAGACAAATTACCATTTGGAGATTCACAAATACCATCTCCAATTAATATTATGAACAATATGTCATTTACATAAAGTTGTACCTTTTCTGGTAATATTAACTGGACTATAATTAACATATTGTGGGAGCATCTGTGACCTTTATCTAAATTAATGAGTCACTGTAGGATTATTCATTGATATCATTTTGGGTGTCAATTCTATCAATACTTTTTTTAAAGTTCTAAATATTATAGTGCTATTAAAAAGTAAAATCTATATTTAGGTAGATTATATTGTGACCTGAATACTTTATAAATCTAATTAATCATCATAATATGAGGCTTATTAGTATTTAAAAATACAACAAGACTTACTTAGACCGATGTTTTCCATTTTTATGTATTGATTAAGAAAGCACAACTGAGTTTCAGGAAATTTAATCGCTTTATAACTATAGGAAGTATATGACCCCACTTACAGCACTACACAAGTTTAGGCGGAACATAGTAACTTCTGCAACCGGATTTTACATGACGTCGACAAATAAACAACGAAAAAAGTATAATACGATTGTATTTAATTAAGGAACACACTACACTGTTTTATAATTGAATTATGTATACAATGCCGCTAAACAACGTAAACAAAGCATAACATGAAAGTAGCTATACCAAGGTCCAAGCCCGTTAGGTCACTTACTTTATGAAAGGGAACGAAAAACTTGTTTTATGTCCTTTTGCTGTTGATTTCCTTTAAATCATTGCATGTGTTTCGTCATTATTATAGGTTTATCAAAAACTAACAATGTAGGAGTAAAAACAAAAAGGTACTTATGACATACCTATCAAATAGATTTGTAATTTTATGACGACAAACCACAAATCTCAACGTCAAAAGCTGAGATCTGTCACAGATGACAGTTTTATTTTCATAAATGGCAGAAGGTAATAAATCATTCCCAGTGTAAGGTTAAAAAAGCGGGAATAGAATTTTCACTAAATTTTTCAACTCAGCTCCGTAGTCCTAAATCGTCAAGTCCAAAGTCTAGTCACAGTCCACTTAAATCGTCAGTGCAGTCCATTAGTCAAGTTAGTCGATTCAGTAAAATGGTAGACGTTTTACTGAAACTTCCTAGGGAGTTTTTTTGTAGTCGTATAGGAAACAAAATGGAAAGTAGGAATGAAAAATATTTTTTCATTCTACCAATAGAGCTAGTATTAAGTCCATGATTATTCCCGTTTAATATTATTTCCCATCAAATAATGGTATGGTCTCATATTACATGACTTTTTTTACAAAGTCAACCATTTTCGAATAATCGTCTACCAAATTGGTTTGCAAGTCGATTCAGTAAAGTTGTAGACCGGAAATACAAATAAAACTAAATTTATTATACAACTGTCCATTTACTTTGTTTTCCACCTTATGTATGTGATAGGTGGGCTACTTATCTGATGAATGGATAAAATCCTCAAGTCAATGAAACAAAAAGATATCAAAACAATAATGAGAAAGAAAGGTATTTGTTTTATACATTTTGCCTTCCTTTGGCTATCAGATATGTGCCACCAGCATCCAAAACCAATATCTGATCAGATAATAGGAAAAGATTCTCAGGCAGACATCAAGAAAATGGAGTCTAAAAAAGCCTTACAATCTTTGATCGGACACAAAGGATTGCTTAAGCCTGAACCAAGGGAAGACCTGCGTGTCAATATTATGTAAATATAGTGCATCTGTAAAATCACTCGAATCATTCTATACAATAAAAATTACAATTCTGTAAACTTCACCAAGTAGCCTAAGTGCATAATTGAAATACAACTGTCTTGTCTTTGTGTCCCATCAAAGATTGTAAGGTTTTTTGGACTCCTTTTTCTTGATGTCTGCCTTAGAATGTTTTCCTATTATCTGATCAGATATTGGTTTTGGACGCTGGTGGCAAATATCTGATAGCCAAGGAGAGGCAAAATATATGAAATCCTGAGAAGAAATGTGAAAAACAAGGGAAAACAAAAATAAAACAATGCAAGTACTGTTTGGGTGCTGTTTATTCCAAAGTACTAAAAGATGCACACATTGTACTCAAATTGGTTTTACAGATTACAAATGGAACATATTTCTACACACATTTTTAGTATAAGGAAAACTGTTTTAAACATATTGTTATTGTGTCTTAACATTAAACTTACAATTAATTGAAATCACACAAACTAGAGTCTATCTAATGATTCTAACATTATGATACTGTTCCCACGAATAACCTGAAAATTAAAATATAATTTAAAATTACAAAAATATTTAAATACTCCTTTCAGATCCAATCTAATCTAAACGTAAACAAAAATAAATGATTACAATATAATGCTACCAATTTTATTTTAATGTCACTTACTGTGCAACAAAGAAATACAATGACTTTTGAGTTTACATTTAGATAAAATTGGGTAAAATCTAAATTTTGATCACTAATATTATGTTACAAAATTCTTTAGGTACAGGCGATATCTCTCAGATTCTGTTTTATTTCCTTTTGAGTTTCCAGTACCAAGTTAAAAAAAATTCTTTACTTTAATTTTCTTCTTGACCACTACGTAAGTTTTATGTTTATATTATATTTATTAACTCTTTATCGTAATATTAACTATAGATATTCAGTAGTTCGAATGTTTTTTTACTTACCACCATCCCAATCAGATTTCTAGATCCATCTTTGGCTTCCTCGACTGCCTCATCAAGAACAAGGTTCATGAAGGGATCAAATCCACGTAATACGCCAGTCACACTGCGACCTGCATTCAGTTTAATAGCAAGTTTCTTGTCCATAAACCTGTAATTATTGTATAAATAAATTAACAACTAAAAACCACACTAATATAGATGATTAAGAGGTTAGGTAACTGGAATCGTAAGCGCTTTATTGTACAAAAGTGGCACTTTGTTAATTCTTACTTTTTCAATTCTGGAGGATGCGCCTTCGACATTTTATAATTATTTATACAATTCTATCCCAGTTACTTAATTACAAAATAGAACAATGCCGCAAAACAAGCGTCCTAAAGTGGCAGGTACCTACCGGGATTAATGACAAATGACAGTTGAGGAACAGAATAAAAATCATCAGGCTAAAGTCAAGACGCGCTATAATTCTTTTGTCTATAGGCTCGTTACGAATGTTACAACTGTATTATATTTTTGTATTCGTGGCTAACGTACAAACAATAATTTACAAAGTGTTATTTAATATGAGGAAACTCACTTATGTCATACCATTTTTTATCTTTCCACTTAAAAATAGAAATTATCAACTACTTTATTGCCAGTCACAAAAAATAGTGTTGTATTATGACTTTAAGTTAAAGAGCTAAATTAGTATAAGATTTATGCTTATAAATAAGGTCACTTTTGAATCGGTCGTATTATGGTCATCCTATCTCGCAAGGACTCTTTAATCTATGTGCAAAATCAACAACAGCAACAAGTAGACAGCTGGGAGGATGGATGCTGCAAAGATATCTGTCTTTTATTTATAATTATAAATGTCGTAGTTTTGGTTCCTCTAAGTATGTATTTGTAATGTCCTTCATGGGAGTTTTTAGTGTAAAGTTTGTGTTGGTGTAAGAGTTAAAAATGGATGAATCCGGCATCGATATGGGTTACGATCTTGCTTCTCTTCTCACGAACGACTTCAATATTGACCAAAGGATTTTGGATGAGATGAGTGCAGCTCAGCATCAGCAGGATTTCATGTTTTACGAGTTGAAATCGAAAGCAGTCCCGATCGCAGAAAGGTAAGTGGCCTGTACCTACTTTGTTTCCGGAACTAAGTTGCGAATATTTTGCGTGTGATTATCGCGAATATTTTTAGCTCATTGTTACATACGTATGAGGAACAATTTCACCGAAGTCGGAACGTCCACGACCCTGAAAATATCTTGGCAAAGCCCCCAATTTTGTTATGTTTATGTTTGTACGACTTACATTAGCTTTTGAGATACTGTTGCGTCGTTTATTCTTGTGTACCTAGTTACTTTCTTTTTTATTACAATATTGTATTTGAATACACAGACTTTATTATGACGACTCGTGTTGGTTATTTAATCATTATTTATTGTACTAATTGCTAAAAATATATCTAATCGTTTGTAGTAATAAATTTGCTTAGACGTCACATTTATCAATGTGACGAGTGGGAAACTTAACGTGACTATGGTCACGTTAAGTTTCCCGCCTTTATCCCGAAAACAAGTGAATAAATTCAATTTTTTTCAATATTTGTAAACATAAAATTAATTGACATGCAAATTGCAATATATTCATTGGAATTTGTATGCGCAAGGAAAAACTACAAGTGTATAATTTTAAGTCGGATGACTACTTTCGAAATTGACCTCCTTATGACTGTCTTGATCTCGTGTAAATCAGAAACTAATAATTATTGTTCAGATATGCTCACATGAAACTTACCTATTTATAGAATAACATTACTAATTTTCAGAACGTGTTATTAAAATTTAAAAGTACGAAAAAAAAACATATTGTATTTTTAAGGTTATGTAAATTAGGAATACCTACGTCGACTTTATTTCATAGTGAAATCTCAAATCTGCGAAATCATCACGTTGACATTTACTATCAAAATCAGTCCTAGCATGGGCGCTAAAACCTGACCCGACTAGAGTAAAGCAAATTACCCATTGAAGAAGTACGCATAACCTACGGTTGTCACGTGATGTGATTCGTACAGACTATGTAGGTATCATCAGGGAATCTAATTCATATGCAGGAACTAGGAAGAGTGTTCTCATAATTTATTTGCATTTTATTGACTGCATGGAGTCCCAATACAATTGTCAATGACATGTCACTTTGATATTATTTCGAGCAAATTATGACAACAGTCAACTGCTTATGAATTTAATTCCATGATAGTACAAAAAATCTGATACAAGGCACAAGCACATCATCCTACACGAGTCGACTGTTCCTTCTCAAAGTTGAGTGTTGACCTCATTTAGAGGGACAGGTATTGAAAGATTTAAGATTCCCTCGAGGACGTTTATCGCGGGCGATGAGCATGAAGTTGTTTTGTTAGTTTTCATCTTTCATGTAATGTAGATCGCTGAGCGAAAATTGATTTAATGATTTATTCGCCTAAAAAGGCCACATTTATGAATTGTATTAAACATAATATGAACTGGCGGTCAAGTGGCCGTTTTATGATCTTTGATATATTTCATCAAGAATTGAATGTGAATTGCCGAAAACGGCCTTTTAAGGTCTGCGGGTCCGTTTCGCTCGGCATGTAAAACTGCAATAGAGGACGCGGTTTCAAATTGCGCCCTGCGAATAAAATGTCGTTATAGTGCCGATCTTAGAAAACTTCGATAGCGCGATTCAGGATCGTGGCGCTAATTGGTTCGCCGCATCATCATGTATTCAATGTTTCAATTTTCATTGTCATTAGTCCTATCCCGTAAATCGACCCCTAAACGAATAGGACTTTGGGACCAGGCAAAGTTAGTGTAAAAAGACCATACATTTAAAAAATATGAAATTTTCTGAAGCACACCGCGTGCCTTTTCTGTCGACGTTCAAATCAATTTGACCCACTCGCGTTTAATTACTTGGACTCGTCTTCGCCGATTGTCCCGTAACTATCACGTGTGCCGTAATCTTAAAACGAAATAAATTGAAGTAATAGTAGGCAATTGGTAGATATTGTTCATAACCTGATCCTATTAAACGTGTGTTCAGACTCCGGAATCTGCTGACTACTTTCCCAGCTTTACAATACAAGTAATTAGGGCTACATATCGATAAAGTATAAACCCATGACATTTCTGGGTAGAAATTTTCACCTATTGACACTTGCAAACATCTAGAAGCTGTAGCTCATTCAGTGTTCAGAAACCATGGTGACGTTTTTTGCATGACCGCAGCAGTTAAATTGATGGTGCGCCAACGGACACAATATGGTGACGAGTTGACAACTCACCATGTAGCCCTTTACGCTTTACGCGTATATCTAATTCACAAAACGGTTAGTCGTTTTACGCGATATGCGGGTGATTCTACAATCTACGGTAAGAGGTCTCACGTTCTTAGAACATTCGGCCAAGGTACGAGGTTGAAGTTTTTTCATTAAACACATAATATTACGATTATTGTCCTATTCCTATATCATTTCGAGGAAAGGCAAGTAATTTTATGGCTATTTAATTACTTTTTATATAGAGAGGTAGATACATTACCACCACCACTTTACGATCACTTATCTGGACTAAATCAATATAACTCGTAAATATAATATGACGGAAAACAAAAATAACATTTAAAAAGTGTAATTATAGGTTGGTAACGTAACTGGTGGATTGTGAACTTACAGGACTAAGGAACGATAAATAAAATTACTCTGACTCAAAAACAAACGTTGCTGTTAAAATTTGCTTAACATTATTTGTAACAACTTTTAGTATGACCAGAGATAAGTAAATAGTTGCATGACTTTAATCCATATGAACAGTCAAATTACATAAATCAAACAAAATTCAGCTATTTTGTCACGAGAAATATGCATTTCATGACAATCGGCCGGACCGAGCATACCATCTCGCTCGGTCGGAGATCTCCCTTGGGGCTTCCACTATTCCCACATTAGTACGTTATAGCGAAAATATTGTTTTATAATAAGATGTTTAAACTATACTGGAATAAAAGATAATTTGTTGCTTTACGACGAAAGAAACAATATTTGATGCTATTATTTCACAATATATATATATATATATATATAATATTCTATAACACACGATATCCATATGAATATAAATACATAAGTCTGTCCTGACATTCATTGTCAAGTCTATAAACTGTATCAAGGAGGAGCAATTAGGTTACATGAATAATATCAATTATCATTACTTTTATGTCGCACCAGGGGAGAAAAAAATTCATATTACATGCCACTGTTGCGTCGCAACATTTAACAAATAACAGCATTCTTATGTGTTGTGTGTTAAGTGTGACTAACTTCACGCTTCAGGTATTAATTATTGTTGTCCTCAAGTTTATCTAAAACGGCAAAGGGACTGGCTAGATGAGTGAAAATTTAGGTCTTCAAAGAACAAATTTAGAAAATTGATTCAGAATTAGATATTATACCATGATGAGACTTATAAAGGGCATTTGGTGCTGTAATTAATTGCAAAAAAAATCAACGTTTAGAAGGATAAAGCTATTTTAAACTGAATACCACCACCGCACCGTGTCTCTTGGCTCTTATCGTAGAATCAATCGTGCCTAAATCTAATCTCGAAGTAGGCAAAACGAGAGTTAGCCTTATTGATACATTTGTTAGACATACTGAGGTTGAGTCTTCAAGCTAGTGTGCTTCGAGTGTGTTACAAAGGTGAGGCGGTAAGGTGGCACGGGCCATCATTTAATTATTCCCCACTCAGATGTAACGTATATAGGTGTCTGGTGTATTATGTACTAGCTGGCTTCGATTTTTCTAATGAATTGGACCAGAAAACGAGCAGACGGATCGCCTGAGGAGTTACAAGTGTAACTCATCTTGCGCACTTGCGTTAAAAGTCACGCAAGCGTTATTTCACGCCGCCGTTCTGTCATTCGTGTCGAAGCATGGCTCTCCCACAGTTATGAGAAAATATTATAAAGTATTTTTTATTGTCATGCGACAGTTAAATGTGGTCATACGTTACAACATTCTTATCTACGTATAAAATTTTAGGCATAACCCGAGTTATGCCATATAAGATAACAGATTATCAGTAACTAGCTTTTTCGCGCGACTTCGTCCGCGTGAATCCCGATTGTACTCGTACGTATGGTGTACCCTCGTGAGGTATGTATTTCGATAAACCATTTTTAACAGATTAATACGTCATAATAACTATATCTGTGTGGCAAAATTCAAACATATACAAACTTTGGTCCCCCGTTAAAAAAAACAATAAAACCCAATAATTTTTATTTATTTCCTCGGATGTTAATTTTTTTTTTTCATACATATTTTCAACCCTTACTTGACACCCTTAGAAGGTGAATTCTAACAGACCCTGTAACACGTATTTAATATATATATATTTAAGAGCGTGAATCTCAATTTCATCGCAATCGGTGCAGATTTAAAGATTTTCCATACAAACTTTCAACCCCTAATTTTCTCCTTTAACATTGGAATTTTCCAAAATCCGTTCTTAGTGCGCGTCTGTCTACAGTGTACATTTAAAGTACTGTCCAAATTTCACATTCTACTATTAGCGCTTACGGCTGTGCGAGCGTCTATACGTCAGTGAGTCAGTCAGTGGGGACATCTCCTTTTATATATATATATATATATATAGATTATACCAAACTGTAACCATATCTGATGATAGATGATAACCTAATGAATCCTAACTTCTAACCCTCAACAAGACCCCTAGTACAGGCTATTGTTATTATTTTATCTTCCGTTTTCGCCATGGTATCCTGGTACTTAGTTTAGATAATAATAATTATGTGCCTACTGCCTAACATAATATTATGTAGTAAGTAAGTGGGTAGAAACATAGACATACCTGGGCTGATGGATAACTGGTCGAAACGACGAACTAAAAAAAATGATACGCAAAAAAGGAATATTACATTATATTCTGGCATCTTTTTGAAAATAGAACGCCAAATTTGAATTTAATCGAACTGATGGAATTTGTTTGAGAGGACGTAGAACTTTGTCTGTCGTAAATTTTCTTAACAATGGAAAGAAACGAAATTCGTGCGGTGATAAAGTTTTACGTTTTAAAAGAGAAAACAGCAACCCAGATTAAAACCAAGCTAGACAGTGTTTTAGGTAATTCTGCTCCTGCATTGAGTACAATTCACACCTGGGTAACGTGATTTTAAACGTGGAAGACAGAGCTGCGAAGACGCCCACAGGTCTGGCCGTCCAAATGAAGTCACGAATCCGGACATGATCAAAAAAATTCACAAAATTGTATTGAATGATCGGCGCTTAAAGTTGCGAGATATAGCAGAGATGGTGAGCATTTCATCTGAACGCGTTTTTAATATTTTGCACTAACATTTGGGAATGAAAAAGCTTTCCGCGCGATGGGTGCCGCGTTTGCTCACTGTAGACCAAAAGCAACGTCGAGTGGACGATTCATCGGAGTGTTTGGCGCTGTTTAACCGAGATCCTAATGAGTTTTTGCGGCGTTACGTAACAGTCGATGAAACCTGGATACATCATTATACTCCCGAGACAAAAGAACAATCTAAGCAGTGGACTGAGAGCGGAAAACCTGCGCCGAAGAAAGCAAAAACGGTTTTGTCGGCCGGCAAAGTGATGGCGACTGTTTTTTGGGATGCTCGAGGGATTATTTTAGTGGATTATCTGCAAAAAGGAAAAACAATAAATGGAGAGTACTACGCAAGCTTGCAGCAAAAATTAAGTGAAGAAATCCAGAAGAAATGACCACATTTGGCCAAGAAAAAAATTTTGTTCCACCATGACAACGCACCTGCACACACGTCAATGGTTGCAGTCGCCAAACTCCATGAATTGCGGTTCGAATTGCTACCGCATCCACCCTATTCCCCGGATCTGGCCCTGTGCGACTTCCACTTATTCCCAAACCTGAAGAAATGGTTAGGTGGCCAGAGATTTTCATCAAATGAAGAAGTCATTGTAGCCGTGGACGAGTATTTTGAGGGGTTGGAGAAAACATTTTATCAAACTGGTGTAACGGCATTGGAGAAGCGCTGGACTAAATGCATCGAGGTAGAAGGAAACTACGTTGAGAAATAAATTTATTTTAAATAGATATCTGAAGTTTTTCTTTGTCGTTTCGGAAACTTATCAATTAGCCCTCGTATATATTATATTATTATAGATGAGGCATGTCGAGGCAAAAACTGTCCCCGCTTAAATGGCCCCACTCTTGGGGGTTTTTTGGGGCCATTTTGACGTTCGAGGTATGGTGAAGTCAAGATGGCGTGACTTTTTCTTGTATGAAGACTTTTTCTGTCAAATGTACGTTAGGGGACGTACCCAAACTACGTGACCACTTTTTACTCATTCCTACCCGGTGACCAACTTTACGGTGACCAAGCGTAGTATTTTAAAGGCCCCCCTCCCCCCTAAACAGGTCACGTCATTTGGGTATGTACCCTTACAGCCCATCCTTAGTTTTGTAATCATCGGTAGAAAATAATTGTTTAAATCCAATAAATCATCGATTATTACAGACGTTTCGTTGGTTCATTCACATCATTCCTCAAGTTGCTGTGACGCCTAAGTTCCTATAATAATCCATCTGCAATATAAGAAATGTAGATGCGTTACCGTCCTGTACGTATTGCGAAACCCATAGCATCAACAGATAGAGCGGAACTTTTCCGGATGCGCTAATTAGTTATGTTAGAGCAGCAAACAGGAGCAATTGTACAAAAAAAAACCGGCCCAGTGCGTGTCAGGGAACTCATAAAATAGCCTTCCTTAGTAACCCATTTATGATTTTATTTTTATTCAAGTAAGCGCATTTTACAAGTTAGGACTCTATATATATGTACATGTACACTGTACATATACATGTATATGTACAGTGGGGTAAGCACGACAATATATATATATATACCCCACTGATATATTAGGAAGCTTACAGTGAAACCGATCTGCTAATGGTTTTGGCAATCTTCGATTTTCTATACAAATTGACAGATTAACGGTAGAATACTGAAACGTTAATCAAAATTACCAACTCTCATATTCATAGGCTGTCGCTATCTAGTAGAGATCTAGTAGCTAGTAGGCGAAATGATAAAAACAGCATGTGACTTGAGCGTTACTTAATTTAACTATCGTATCAGTATTCGGCCGTAAAGTATGAGACATAGAAACTTGCAATTATGCTTTAGGGAAATTATTTTGTACGAAATCGCACAGTAACTTTTGAAGTAATTTGAAAAAAAAACCTATTACGCGGTGATGGGTACGGAACCCTCCTTAGTCCTTAGACGTGTCCTGACATATTCTTAGGTTATTCAAAAATCAAAAGTTAACGCAACACAACGCAATATTTACTTTCCCAATCGATGCTACAAACAGGTTGCGCGGCTCCAGAGAAATTGAGAGGCGTTCCTTCTACAATTTAATATTACATGTCAGCCTTGGCATTAATCCACCCTCTGTTTATTTACGACGCTATTACAATGTTATTTACCTGTAGTAGTCTGTGGCCTAAATGTAAACAACACTTGAACTACTGCAGTTATTGCTAATTTTAATGAGAAATAGCTTTTTCTCGCGGCTCAGCCCGCGTAAATACGATATCCCACGGGAACACAGTAATTTTTAGGGATAAAAAGTATCCTATGTTTTAATCCAGAGCCTAAACTACTACCATACCAAATTTCATCGAAATCCGTCCAGTAGTTTTTGCGTGATAGAGTAACAAACATTCACATCCTACTATGTACTTTTATAAATGTGGACAACCTATATCTGTGTGTGTCTACTCTATATCTGTGCCAAATTTCATCAAAGTCGGTCCAGTAGCTTCGGAGCCTATGCAATGCAAACAAACAGACCTTCCTCTTTATTATATTATTAGTACAGTCTAATATAGATTAGTCTTAGTAATTAGTATAGATAAAATATTTGATTTTAATTTTAAATGCCTCATTGTCATTGATACATCATAATTTAAAGTTATGTCTGCACTCAGCTCAGTGTCTTCTGCACTTACTAAGAATTAATAATGCAAAATCCTCCTAATCCATGTTTGTGTTTTGCTTTAAAAAAGAAAAGCGCTAAGTCGGTTAGTTCCCAACAAATATTTGATGGTATTTTGTAAACATAATCTGTTTATTTTTATGTCTGCAAAATTACGAGCAATGGTTTGTGTCATTATGTCGATCATGGCGAAGTTAACCACCTGCACAAAAGGAGGTTACTATACCAGCTAATTTAGGAAAATTCTAGCAAAGCGTTTAAAGTAAATCTTTCTAAAACCTACTGTGTAAAGAAATGTAGGTACGCAAATAGGCTAGATGACTAATTTTTTTTATTCCATAATTAAAACGTACTCATAAATATGAGTGACTTCTCAGAAGGAACAGTATATCAAAATTAAGTATTTTCAAAGGTACAGCGATTTGTATACAAAATTTTCTCGTACAAGTCTCGTGAAAACGCTCCATACTAAAGTCGTACCTAGCTGTGACGTCACGCCTAGGTTAAAGTGTATGAAGTATACGGCCGCAGGAACATATTTGTAAATATATCGGATATTTGTGCGTTTAAGTAATTATATACTATATAATATACTTACGATAATAATTGTTTTTGTATATGATGTAAGTAAACTAATGATGTAAGGTTTTGTTTACTAATTTAGCAAAAAAATAAACTCCTTTGTACTTTTTAGATGTATATGCCTGTTTGTTAATGTTTATGACTACACATAAAATATTATATATTTTTTTGCATTTACCAAGTAGTAACGCCTCAATATATATGACATTATATGAGTATTTTAATGAAACTAAATAGTTTAGATGTAGTCATCATCCCTATTCGATATTATACTTTAAACGAGACAATCTGGTATATAATCGTAATCTCGGCAACGGCTGTAAATATTTACATGAAATTTAGTATGCAGGGGGTTTTGGGGGAGAAAAATCATTCTAGCTAGGTTTTATCCTTGGTAAACTGTGCATTTTTAAGTTGTTATGTTTTTTCTTTCATCGTACAATAATATATCAATAATTTCGACTCTATAATGTCAGTCCGATTGGCAGTTTGGTTAGTTTCTGCGTTATTCAGAAATTCTTCGGAATGTGGTGGGTTCGAACCCCGCTAAAATATTTTTGTGGTTTTTTTTTTTGATCTATTAGAGCTCCGAGCAAAACTCGGTTACCCAGGTACTTAGTTATAATCTAAAGAAATTTATGCAAATTCAAATGGTCTTTCGCATAGCTTGTAAAACATCTCGATTCTCTAACTGTCATATCTTCTTCTTTCTTTCTTAATATAAAAATATATTGTAATTCTTTATATAAAAATTAAAGATAGAAGATTTAAACGTTTAGAAATATGGGAAAATTTCGGGGAAAATACTAAAAACTACGGAATTGAATGTTCCCCTACTAACTCTTCACTGTGTTCAATTTGTCAGTTGACTGTCAAATATTTGTAGGCGCGTTCAGTTTACCGGTTTGGTTAATTTAAAAAAAAAAAAAACGGCTGTGTTTAGAAGTAGCAATCGTCTTGAACTAGTGATAATTGTTGGTGTAGGTTTAGATGTAGTTATTTATTAACGCATTTATTTCGATTTAATATACTTTTACAAAATTATTCATTATAGAATCTCCGGATCTCCTCTCTAACATTAACTTTAATACTAAATTTAGCGCTCGCAGGGCTAAACGCACTAACGTTTTTGTTCTACAAGTGTATAAAAATAACATCTCCTACTTTTAACCCGTTGACGCGCATGGCCAGGCAATACAATGATTTTGCTAAAGATTATATTGAATTGGACATTTTTAATAAAAACTCCTAAATCATTTTCGACAACTCTGAAAGACATCCTCCTTAACCTGTTTATTTAGAACAACTTTAAAGTATGAGTACAATATAATATTATTATATAACACAATATCATATTATTATTATTATTATTATTATTATTATTATTATTATTATTATTATTATATTATTATAGGAACTTAAACTTGTTAATAAATTTAGATTAGTTGTATGCACATAGTTTACGTTACAATCCAGCTTAGATACCAATGTAAACAACCGCCTTGTATTAATTTGATTGTACTGTGTATTGTGCTTTTCAATAAAAAATTAAAAAAAAATCCAGTTCATAGTTCAGACAGAACAACGTGTGTCAGACAGCTCTATACTTATATATACTAATATTATAAAGAGGAAAAGTTTGTTTGTTTGTTTGCATTGAATAGGCTCCGAAACTACTAGTCCGATTTTGATGAAATTTGGCACAGATATAGAATGGACCACGGGGAAGGACATAGGCTACTTTTTATTTCGGCAAAATGCACGGGTCTCTCGAGATTTCCTTTTGCGCGCACGATGTCGCGGGAAACATCTAGTTGAATAGTAAAATGAACTGGGGGTCTAAAAAGGCCACTTAAGGTGTTTCATATTATGATTCATATATCTTTTTCAACTCATATTTTGTGCGCCATTTTACGCATTTCTACTGAAAACTGTCTAATATGATGAAATCAGATTAATCATGTAGCCATTTTACAATTTCACGATTTTAGTATGGAAAAAAAAGTATGAAACATAATATGAAACACTTAAAGTAGCCTTTTTAGACCCCAAGGAAATGTATTGGTCACGTGCCTAATCTTATGATTTAGGTTCCACTGTGGCCTTATTTTTTCATAACGAATTACTACAATCTCTAGGTCGCCTAGGTCAACTAGGTCAAAACATACACAAAACACACACACACACACACACACACACACACACACACACACACACAGAGAGAGACACACACAGAGAGAGAGACACAGACACATAGACACGTCAAACTTATAACACCCTTCTGTTTTCGTTTTGTTACGGTTCCTTTTGGCTCATTTACGGTTAGACTGGGACTATAATATGATCCCACCAAAAACATTTTCATGTAAAGTGATGCCAAGACGGTAGCATATGACTCGCACTGTCAAAAAGCTATCAGATCTCATGTAAAACGAAGCTTCTAACTCTATCAAACTTCCAACTTGACACGCCTTAACTCTACAAGCCTAACTTCACAAACTCTACACCTTAGTCAAGTTATGTGTCCTGGCCATTTCGCTACATTCGCTTGGACGTAAGTTAAAATATTTAAGGACTGTTTTTCTGTTATACTATTCTTGTAGGAACGAAACTGCCAAGCCACATAACTTGACTAAGGTGTAGAGAGTGTAAAGTTATGCTTGTAGAGTTAGAAGTTTCGTAGAGTCAGAACCTTAGTTTTACATGAGATCTGATAGCTTATTGACAGTGCGAGTCATATTTACATTTTCATGTAAAGTGATGCCAATTTAACACTTTACATGAAAATGTTTTTGGTGGGATTTCACTTCTTTTTTAAATTTGTTAAGAAAATATTTTTTATTTTATTGTTACTATTTGTAACACGGTTCCCTGCAGCAATTTTCAGACCTCTGGAGTAAAAATTAGCGAAGGTAAGTCTCTTACAAATTTTCATCCGGAGTTTAAGGGTAAAAGTTCAAAGTTTGAAAATTTGTATGTTGTTTATGAGCTAGCACTAGCTTACATGCCAAATTTCAGCTTTCTAGGACATTAGGACGTACTCTATAATGTTGTTGATCATCAGAGAGTGAGTGACGAAATCAGGGGTTTTTAGATATCAATAAAATCTTAAGTATAAAATCTATGCAATCAAAACTTTACATGTTTAATAAGTCTGCTTGGGAACATATCCTGTTTTTTTTTATCTGGTATAATCTAAACCCAAGTTATTATGAGGGTTCAAAAAAATCGACGAAACGCTTCGAGAAAAGGAGGTCTGGTAGTGGCCCTTGCTTCGCTTAGCGCGTCATGGCGAGGGCACTGCCGGATTAGGATCCGGAAGGCCGTACAAAATTCTGAGCAATGAAAATGGAACTGTGCTAATACAATAAAGTTGAAAATCGAACATGAGTGTCGAGTCAAATGTCAATGTCATATATTACAGCTCGACACTCGAAACTTCCATTTTCAACTTTAGTGTATTAGCGCAGAGTTCTATTTTTGGTGCTTTGAATTTTCACCGGCGTTCCGGATTCCGGAGCATTTAGTCCCAGCCTTAGAAAGTCGTGTTGCTGTAGTAAATAAAAACATAAGGGTTGAGATTCTGGGTTTACTATTTTCATATTTTTTATAAAAAATTCAAAATTCTTTATGAATACTTATTTAACAATTTTGAATTGCCATTGCCAACTGTAGGAAAATTGGTTTTAATTCCGTAACTGCTGCTTTGTTGTTTTAAATTTATAGCAGTTCTCTTCTAGTTGTAGTATTATTTTTCTCACCTATTTTGCGCTCTTACTCTCCTTGCTTACAAGCTTGTGTAGGATTTACACAAGCCTATTTAGTATTTTCAATAAGAAAAATCGTTTCTTTGTCAATTGTCAGTAGTCGGTAAATTAGTTTCAATACCACCGGGTCGTTTAT
Organism: Phengaris alcon alcon; assembly: GCA_037179445.1. NCBI lineage: Eukaryota > Metazoa > Arthropoda > Insecta > Lepidoptera > Lycaenidae > Phengaris > Phengaris alcon. The sequence continues at coordinate 62,856 of JAYRCH010000916.1, forward strand.
TGGCCCGTCTCGGTGAAGACGCTGTGGTCTTGGTGAGAGGTTAATTGATATGAACCCCACTGTATGATACATTATCTTTGCGCGCTAATGTACTACGCAAATGGATAGAGGAGCAGATTTTTGGTTTGTTCGAGGGATACATTATACACATTGTCGGAGTAAAACTAACGGTAACGAAAAGTATAATATAGTCGCCCCTCTCGTAAGAAGTGGAGAAGCAAACGAGATGTCCACATTTAAGTTCTTTGGAGCTTCGCGTTTGGTAAATCTTTTCACATATTTTGTTTAAATTACATTATTTGCTAAATATGTTAGATACCTGTAGATACCTACATATACAAAATCGGCCAAGTTCCTGCTCGACCGGTTTTTAAACATTTTCCTTTGCACTAAGGACGTCTCGACGAATTATTTAAACATAAATTAATTGACCGCATCGACTGCAGACCTAGTTGTAGTCCGTGTTCACACGTTATGCCTGGCCGAGCCGCAACAATATGTTCGATTGTACATATTTTTGCATATTACTTACGATTAATGCACAATGAGGATTAATTCAGACGGGAGTAGGAAGATATTATTTCTAAATAAGAATATCATATATGTAATAATGCTGTTTATAGTCTGTCATTATAAAAATCGTGGATATTATCGGGAAATATTTACAATTTTCATATAATTTGTGTTATATATATATATATATATATATATATATATATATATATATATATATATATATATATATATATATATATATATATATATATATATATATATATATATATATATATATATATATATAATGCATTCTAGTTAAAATGTATTCTTCCACACAAAGAGAAGAATGGACCAAAATGCGAATTCATTATAAGTATGAGTGCTTTACCACTGACAACATAATTTCACTTCTTTATTTCCTTGAATGACTTAATGATCTTATCATAATCACATTCTAAATCGATGGCAATCATCATAAAATCATAATATGAATTGTAGAGCTTTTTCACGAGACATGCGAAATTTTGTAAACACATCGCTATCTATACCTTTGAAAATATTGATTTCTAATATAATGTTTTTTCTGAGAACTTACTCATATTTAAGAGCACTATAAATTTATACAATTTAAAAAGTAGGAATATTTATGTTATTTCAGTGTCATTACATCATCAAAATTTGCGTCGTCTATCGTCACTCGTCGTCGACAATTATCGTTTCTATTTTCAACATAAGGTTAGTTAAGGGCTTTGGGGCCAAAGGCCTCAAATGGGACATACATTGTAGTTTAAGAGGAATTAATTTCCAGGTAAAGAGAGATACTTTCTTATGTCACTGGCCGTCTTTATTCTTTATATAATACCCACAGACCATCCTGTCCTGATGTCATATCTGAAAATTATTTTAGTTATCATTCGGCAATTAATCATTTGATCATCTGATGTTATTATGTAAGTTTCATTTTCAAGTACTAGGCAGGTAAAAATTATCGAGAACGAAGTCTATTTTAAACTGTCTTAGCGAATCTCATATTTTCTTTGGCACGATCAACGTTGCTGTGGTAGATACACTCAATTCTAATTTCTGTATCTTCTACTAACAACACCCTCATTATAGAGTAAAGTCTGGTTATAATAAACAAATAGCAAGTCAAGTAATTTATTGGTGCATCGAATTAGCAATTAGGAGATTGAATTACGGCGTTTTGCCAAGGCAACACGTAGGTAAGTTGCAAACTAGGAAGCATTAATAAATAATATATTCAGTTTAATATATTATTTATTTAATGGATAATAGCACCCTTCACACGTTAAGTTCGGACCGCAGGAAACAAAACGCGCCGCCGCGCCGGGCTACTTTCTACGCCAGGCTAGTTTCCGAACCGGTGGTAGGCATCATGCAGGACAATTCTATAAGTATTATTTAATATCTTATGTATAATAAATAATAAACGAGACAATCTTGTGTGTAGATACAGGTGTCCCGTAAATCGACGTCAAGCCGTAAACCCGTGATAGGCCAAGTTACAATAGTTATCAGAAAAATTAAAAAAAAAATACAAAAAAGTAGAAATTTGTAGTGCCGGGAACTAAAAGACCACCACAAGATGTCGATTTTTCGATTTTTTTTAAAAGCTTTGTATTTTTTGAGACACATTACTTTGATTTTTTTTTTAATTTTTCTGATAACTATTGTAACTTGGCCTATCACGAGATTACGGCTTGACGTCGATTTACGGGACACCCTGTATTCAGAATAGGTATTAGATTCGCCGCACGCGTGACCTTGGAGGTGCGGTGCAGTGCGCTGTGCGAGTTGCAACTCGACGCCCACGGGCGCGTACTTTAAGGGCTGCCACTAAATTTACATTTAATTAGATGATTAAATTTTGTATGGAAAAAAAAACTTGAATGAGAATTTCGGGACTACCATGAATATGAATATTTTTATTGACTAAACGATGTTCTTTTCGCTTGGTAAGGCTTATCTGTTACACACTGTATAGTTTTATAGTACTTAAAAAGTTATTATATAAAAGAATATATTATATTTTTAGGACTTGGGAATAAAAAGTTACGAATCTTTGAATTGATGTACAAAATACATACTTATCTGTGGTAATCGTTGTCATCATATCTATGTAGTCTATGGTTATCATGATGTAAATTGTCAATTTGAGGCGTAAAATCTCCATCTAGTGGCCCAGTAGATTGATTTGTTTTAATTGGAGTATAAAGATATTTTCTTTCTCTGTAGCTCAGCAGTTTCGTACTAGTTTTATGAAAAAAATGTTACTTGAGGTGTGAAATAGATCCCTTTATGCCATTTAAATATACTAAGAAAAATAATTATTATGTTTTTGGTTTTCATAACATGAAAGCGACATTTCTCATTTATCTGTTAGTATATTGCGTTTCCAAACAAACCAGTTATTAATTTCTTTACGTAATTGACACCGCAAATAATAGATGTCGCTTTTCCTCAACCCGCCACTAGAGCAATATATTGAACAATAAGTTAGGTTATATTTAAGCAATTAACTTTTATCCCCCGAGTTTGATGTATAATATTATGCATTTTTGTTTATATTATGTTCATAAAGTACAACTTACAATAAATACTTTTTGTAGCCTCGTATTTTAATTACCAGGCAGTAAATGTATGGCGACTTGCCTTTGTGAAATTTGAACCAATCAGAACGCGTTTGACACTAGTTTAACGTTTACGAGAATACCGGTTTGGCAGTTTTAGCGTATCGGGACTTGACTGTAATTGTATTGTTGCAGATTTTATTTAGCAGAATTGACCTTCTGTTTACAATACCAATATTTAAAGATGTTAATAAGTTCTTTCGGTAGGCCATAGGTATAGAGTTTTTGCTATAAAATGCGTATACCAGATCAAAGGCTCTAGATAGGTCAAGAAAGCAGGTGATGACAGGTGTCCCTCTCTTTGCATAGTAAGAGACAGGTCTCTTGACACACAGTACAGCGCTTTCAGTCGATAACCCAGATTTAAAGCCAAATTCAAAGTTTAGCTGAATACTCAGAATACTATCGAACATTATCGAGATGACTGTTGCTAGCGAAACGGGACTGTAATTATTTTTATCACTAATGTCACTCGTTTGTCATTTAGCTACTGGGGGTCTAAAACGGCCACTTTAGGTGTTTCATTTATTTTTCCATACAATAATCGTGAAATAGTAAAATGGCTACTGAAAATTTGGAATGTCTCGGGTTTGAATTCGGTCAGATTAATATTTTTGTGATTCTGTTTATTTTTTTAATTTACTAGAATTCCGAGCAAAGCTTGCTTACCCACTATAGGCACAGGAGCGACACTCTCTACAAATAACAGCACGAGCACCAGCGAATGTCAGCAATGTTGACGTAAGCCTATTATAGGTTGACACCAAAATAATTTTAAACGTCGCGTCAGACAAATCTATCATAAATATTATGAATTTATACTTTCAATTATGTCAAAGTACGAAACGACCAGCGGTCAACCCCGTGAACGAAAGTCCTGGCTGGAAAAAACTCACGCCCCGCCCGCCTCCGCATGCGCTCAGCCACGCACACACAGCCGTGAGCTGTCATTCGTGTAAATCGGTAGAGTGACGATTCTTCACGTTAGTAATATAATCTTTGCTGGTTTATATGGATTTTTGTTTAGTCTGAGTTTGAGTTTGTTGTTCCAACCCTCGCTCCGAAACGAGCATGTCGTGCGTCGTGCTCTGGCATGTCGATGCGAGCACAGGTTTCAGTTTTGCGCGCGCATCATATGTGAACTGCATTAAGTCCAAACTGCAGTCTAACTTTTGAAATCACATTTACACGCACAGTTTTAGGAATGTTTGCCTAAATATGTCGGATCCTTAAACCGTGGGCGCATTTTTAATTGTTAATAGTACGAAAGTTTAATCCGCAGTCCGAACGGCACAGATCAATCCGCGGTATGGAACGCAGTCTCAAACGCGCCATGCGCGGTCCAAACTACCGTGTGGAGGGCGCTAATTTCCTCATGATAATCCTCACGGTGAATGTGGGTAAAAAAAAACTTCCCGCACCGATTTCGGTGACGGTGGCCGGTTTCATTGAAACCAGGCCTGTTACGCAGGAGCCATTTTATAATGCCTAAGTGTGTGCGCAGTACACAAGAGCACTCTCTCTCTTCCTCTACTCTCATAACCCAGTGCGACGGATAACCGACACGACTGGCGAGAGATCAGGCGCAGGTCCGACTTTTTACATGCCCATCCGACGCAAGATCATTTTTCTTGTCAGACAATCAGGTGATCAGCCTGCATTGTCCTAACCAAAGTTGGAAACAACTTTATTTTGTTCGAATGCGGGAATCGAACACACTACCTCCGAGTCGAGAGCCAAGCTCTAACCACTAGACCACGGAGGCTGTTGTACCTAATAGGTAGATACTGGGGAAAAATTTCACCAGCGTGTGCTAGCGATTGCTTTAATACACGGGGCTCGAACCTGCACCCTTTCTGAAATTCATGCCTACTAATGGCACCGGACGCTCTAGCTAGTCATTTCATAATATTATTCTCGACTGCACTGTAATCACGAAATCTTATTCCACAACTTAGCATAGAAATATAGCTAATTATAACTTGTTAGTGGCTAGTATACTTTCGTTAATATTTAGTCATTAGTAGAGCGAAGTACTGACTAATTGCCCTAGTGAGATTTACACAATTAGCATAGAGATGTAAGATTAAAAGTTAAAGTGCGATCTTATAAAACAAATACTTGAACAGTCAACGTAAACTGAATTCTCGTTATCAACTGAGGACATGTTTCACAATCTTCTAATAAGTGTCGGAAAGCTTAATCGGAAGTTTTGTCGCTGCTTAGGTACTTTATATCGAGCGACAGAGATAAAAATCGGATGTCTGTAAAGTCGGTTTACTGACGATAGTTGAACGTGACAACGTCATAAGAAATGGAACAGAGCAAGGTAACGCCGCATGAGTCATGTTTTTTCGTGCGTGCAGCCGGCTCCATCGAATTATAAGACGTTATCACGTCAAAACATGCAAATAAGCTATCTGACACTTATCAGTACATTGTTAAACAGGCCCTAAGACTTTCAATTTACTTTCAATGAATTATAAATTAATCGCATTGATATCATAAAATGATTTAGGTTGTTTGGACTAATAAAAACGTGTTTGAAGTTGGTTTGATGTAGGTAAATGAGAATACCATTTTGCAATTTTAACATATCAGGACTGGATAGGTAACTGTATTAATGCAGGGTTTAATTAGCTGAATAGACCTTAAGTTTTCACTTAAATATTTTACACTTGGGATCCACAGGTTCAAGGTGATTCATGTATTGTTTTCATATTATCATTTAATAAACACAAAATAAACAAATATATACGCTACGTCAAACGTGAGTCAATGTTTGCTCTTATTTGTTGCATGAAATTTATGAAAGTCACAGGGAAAATTATCATATTTACCTACTGTGATAGCTGGATGTACGCTAAGTGATATTACATGAAGAACTTGTTATGGTAAGTTAAGGAGCCTGATTTAGGATAAAAATATTGGAAATTAGCATTTCTGATTGTAAACTATTGCGGTGCATACAAACATATAGACGAAAGTTGTATAATATATTAATGTGACTTTTGTGAAATTTCGCTTCAATAATACATTAATGATAAGGTAGTAAATACTCATAGGTAAAGATATCCAATCACCAATGCATATAGACAAAAAAAAAGTTAAATTTTGAAGCGCCGCGTAGCGTTGCGTATCGTCGCATTGTGAACTGACGTTCAAAACCATTTTTGGAGAATACATATTTATCCTGCAAATCTTATACCTATAATATGTCTTTGTTATATTTTTTACTATATTTTCCCGGAACTTCGTATCGGAAGTTCCCGGAACTTCGTGGAATAATTTCGCGATACTATGGCCGTACAAAGCTATATTAGGGGCAAGTTGAAAATATGCTAACCTACCCTGAACAGTGAACACTCATTTGACTTAAGTACGTTGTTAAATAACATAAACCAAATATGTATGGAGATACATTTATGTACGGCCATACGGTGTACTTATTAGGTATAGTTTTATGACAGAATAAATTATAGTTTAATAAAACTAAAAAAACACACTTTTATAGAAATCTAACTAAAAAATGACACTGCACCCCACTGCAATAACAAACGTTTATTTTTCATTTACACTATTCTTAATCCAAATTTATTAAATTTTATTTTTTATTTTTTAGTTACATTTTCTATAAAAGCGTGTTTTTTTAGTTTTTTTAAACTATAATTTATTTTTTGCTTTTTAGTACGATTTGCCAAAGAGTAAGCCTGGAACTGCACGCATGCGTAGTTCGCGCACTAGTTCTATCTCTCTTACTCTCATGCAAAGGATGCGCAAAGAAATTGATGAATCCTGGCGAATTTAATCAGGATAATCGGATATTTTAATCGAATTATTGCATTGTCATCGGTTTTTGACAGGTGTGCAAAGTTTGAATTAAATCTGATCGTTCAAAGTAGGACAAAATCGAGCCCAAAGGAGTCGGTTACAAGCAATCAAACAAGCAAACATACAGGTGAAACTGATAAAAGCGTTAAAAAAATGTTAAATTCTTAATACTATGTAAGTTTTCTGACTAATCGTTTTAGTATATGTCGTATCATGCGTGGGCTGTGACTAGGGTTGCCAGATCGTCGGGATTCGTCTGGATTGTCCCGACATTTTGTAACGCCAAATACTACTAATGTAGTAACTAGCAACCGGCAACGTAAATAACAAATTTATACATATTCGTTATATGTATACAATAGGTATGTATTTCATGACTCGTGCATTATACTATTAAAGGCCACAAAGATTTACCATACAAAAAAATACACGTTACGATGCAAAAACAGCGCTGCGCTGTGCACTGAGACTGAGGCGCAGCTCGCAACTCGGAACTCTTGAAATGCAACGTGTAAGTATCTTTTTTTTTTATGTAGCAAATAAAGTTCAATTTCTAACCACAATCTAAAAAAGTGCCCGCCGCGTCACGTCTCGGTGTAAAATGAACCTTAATTATAATATTTATTTGCCCGACGATAATCCTAAAATCACGACTTGATGATATTTTGCCCCGATATTTTAGTCTTTCCGTCTGGCAACCCTAGCTGTGGCCCTTCTACGAGAAAGTGATGAAAAAGAATTGATATAACTTTTGAATAGGTAGTTGTTACCTGCAGGGCGGTAAAAATTTTACTGAAAAAATAGTCACAGTAAATACATTTTAACCGACGGTAAGGAGGAGGTTCTCAAGTCAACGCGTATATATATTTTATCGGCGTCGACTCAAAATTATTTAAGTATACTTACATTAGTTTAAGAACTTAGTTATTATAGTTAAATTAAAAACGTTTGTTTATTTTTGCTTTTCAGTTTTTTCGGCGGTTTAATTCTTTGTTAATTGAGGAAGTCAACAATTATACCTACAATGGGATATTATTTGGCATCGCACGAATTTTGTTCTTAGTTGTAACATAGGTACCTGTGTTACAACCAAACATACGAGTAATCAGTAACTTAACAAACATGCTGCTATCTCTCCGTCAATCATGATTAACCTACTATCACTAGACGTACAAATGTAGAATAATATTGACTAGAGTTATCTGTTCAGGAGGACCCCTCATGATACTTTATTTGTTCAAGCTTAATGCTTCTATGATACTAATCGCCATTGTTTATAAACCGACTTCCAAGGTAAATGCACAAAAAAGTGGAAAATAAAACTCATAATCTAAATAATTCCCCTTTTAAATTCGGCTAAAATTTTAACTATTTCTCTACTCAATATTCATATTTATGAAGTCGGTACCAGCAAACTTGAACTCGAGTTCTATAAAATGTTATTTTTATCGGGATATTATTTGGGCTGGTACCGTCTTCAAAATTATGAAGATTGATTAGAAAAATAGTTAAAAGGAGATCGGCAAGTCGCCTTACATTTACTGCCTGGTAATTAAAATACGAGGCTACAAAAAGTATTTATTGTAAGTTGTACTTTATGAACATAGGAACAAAAAAGCAATAATATACTCACATACACATCTACATCAAACTCGCGGGATAAAGGATAATTGAAAAAATATTAGCTTACCTATTGTTCAATATATTGCTCTAGTGGTGGTTTGCTGAAAAGCTACATATATTATTTGCGATGTAAATTACGTAATGAAATTAATAACTAGTTTGTTTGGAAACGCAATATGCTAACAGATAAATGATAGATGTCGCTTTCACGTTACGAAAACCAAAAACATAATAATTATTTTTCTTAGTATATAAATATAAATTACATATGAAATTGACCACTTTGATCTCAAATATATCTTCTTTGGTTAGGAATTCCAAATTCATATTTATACCGCTATTTACTCATGCATTTGTGTTTCGAAAACCGTAATTCATTTGTTTTTTCCTCTTTTGTTTTTTTCTTTGCGTCACTCTGTTTACAAAATAGAAAACTTGAAAATCGCATTATTTTCGAGTACGAGTTCCACCGTGGCACCAGTGCTGCAGAAACGGCTTGAAGGATTATTAATGTGTATGGCGGCGGTGTCGCAAAAGAAAACATAGTGCGTTTTTGGTTCCAACGTTTTCGTTCTGGAAATTTCGACCTGCAGAACCAGCCCCGTGGACGGCCGGAGACCAATGTTGATTATGAAGAATTGAAGGCTATTGTGGAAGCGTATCCATCTCAAACCACGTCCGAGTTAACTTCAGGCTGCGGTGTTAGTAACACCCTTTTAACATAAGTTTAGTAACTTTAAACAACGCCGGAATCCCCAAACATGTATGTATAAGGACTCAGGAGCTATGTTCAGTTCATACACATAGGATCTAGGGTATACCTAGGGTAAATTTGATAGCATATGCTTGGACTTCTTCAGAAAAAGTCGAAATCACTATATGTGTCCATCAGTGGCGTGCACAGGATTATGACACTGGGTATGCGGCGAAGTACTCGGTCACAAAAACTTTTTCGTTTATAGATTTTTAGCATAGCTACAGCCAAGCGACGGATCTCTAAGTCGAAACCATGCCAACAGAGCAAGTCTTAGATGTACTACTATTCATGTACATATTCTACGGCAACGCAGACAAAACAGCGATCGATCGTCGCGGGCGGAAGAAATTCTAATAATTAAAATAATAAGCATATTTTAAAATATTATAACTACTCACCAGTCAGTCAGCTTAAATTTTCACATATTCAAAGTTCCGGTTACTTGAGATTACTATATCCCGATGTAAATTACTAAATAATATGCAAGGAAAACAATATAATTTAATCGTGTGTACACAACCACACAGCCAGTTATACGTTTCATAACTTTTAACATGAAATTTTCGAGTTACATTACTTTTTTGCTGGTTTAATTGTTGTAACTCGGGTACACACCTACCTTTAGACAGAATTTGAATCTTTTCACTGAGTGACAATTGTGAGAACTTGTTATTTTTAAATTTTAATAAACTCACATTTTCAACATAAACCTCACAGTCAAATAACATTGAAAAAAAATCGACTAACTCACTATTAAAAGCAAATCACTACAATTATTATAGAAACTCAGTAATAAACTGTTAAATGTACACACTTTCAAATGTTAAAATGAAAAATCTTTTAAGAAAATTATAAATAAACTGTTTTTTTTTTTAAATTATAAATAAATTGTAAACAATGCTTAACACATGAAATATGCAATATGGCCCCCGCGAAACACAAAACGTTTCTTCTATTTAAACAAATAAAACCTTACTAAACAAAAATGCATAATGTGCATACGTAATTTATTAGATTTCCGACTATTCTTTTTACTCGGATTATAGGCAACGAATAATTTCCGACAAGCCAGTTCGGCGGTTTTCGGAAGCGATCGGATAGCCGAGAGCCATCGCCTGCCGCGGGAGTTTTGCTATATAATCATGTCGATATTCATGGGTGTGAGCGTTTGCGAAGTATGAAAATTAAACATACATGCGATGATTTGTCCTGCAGCACGCACCGGCATTAGATGAGTTGCTATTTATAAAATATTAGGCGTTTTTAAGTTATTATATTTTTTTAAATAATTTATTTACTATTAATTAATTATTAAAGTCATCTAAAACGTACGAACGTTTTATTAAAATATCTGTGAATGACAAGTAAATCACTGCATTTCTGCCTATATGGAGCGCACGCCCCTGGTGTCCATATAAATTTCGAATAGTTCCCTCGATTCATCATGGATAACATCATCAGATTACCACTTTGGTGACTGAGGAATAAATTTCGAATTATTTACAACAATAAAATTAAATAACCTTTACAACAATAAAATAATTTTGGAAATATGTTCACAAACGGCAAAGTAATGTTGAAAAATCTCCGTTTCGGTATAAAATACTATGAGAAGTACCTATTATATCATCATAATGTGATATATTATGGTGTGATGATGATGGTGATGATTACTGTAATTGACATAGTGGCATATGCTTGCAGTTCTTTAAACCACACCGAAATCCCCAAACATGTATCTATAAGGAGTCAGGAGTTCTGTTCAGTACTTTTGTACCAATGTGTACTTGTGTATCCAGTATCAAGCATAATAAATTTTTAATAAAAAGCCAAATTAAATCAGCAGTTCTATCGGTGAGCAATTATAAGTGTGGTCAATAATGTCCATCTCACATCCGCTGAGTATTTCCGGAAGTTGGTAACAATTGATGAAAAAATGAAGTAGACTAAAATATATTTTTCAAGTTTTGTGACCCGGATTCTGTAATAATTAAAGCAGTGGTCATTGAAAATAAAACTATTTAGGAAGGCACTCAAAACGCAACAACACGAAACGCATTAGAATACACTAATCGAATACACTAACGAATCAGAAGTCAAAACGTCACCGACCTATGACAAAATTGACAATAATTATAAATGACTTGTGCAAAAAGTATTTACTGTAATACTGAAATCGATTTATGGCCCGTTTCAATAACCTATCTACCAATAACTATTTGTTAGAAACGTCAAACTTAACAAATAGTTATAGTATAGATAGGTTATTGAAACGGGCCCTTAATAAATGGACGGATATCACAAAACCTGAACATCTTTCATAATTTTCTCGGCTCCCAGATTTAGAATTGGGCTGATTCTTTATATTTGAGGACAAAAAACGATTTTTTTAAACCATATCTTAAGCCATTACATTTGGGTCCACGATGTTCAGTCTCTTTTAGTTTTTGCTTTCTTTCAGTATTAAAATCTTTCAGTACATAACTGAAGTTTATGTTGAGGAAGGTGTGCAGAGAGATATTTTTCTAAATGCTTATAAATAAATAAAAATAATAACAACACACACTATCTCAGATTATTATTATATTATGTAGTTTCAAATTGTACTAAATAGCTCATTGTTGTTTGTCACTCGATACAATATATAGTGATCTTAATCATGTCTAGACGTATCTAGCGTAGTAGGTTACTGGATTATCAATACATTCGTTAAATTGATTTCTCCTGTGTGACGTCGATACCTATTCCAATAGACGTGTGAAATCGATTATTATCAGATGGGCCTATGGACACCCATAGACCCATTATATGGCACTGGACAAACAGCCAGTGCCATACAAAAAGTACGAAGTAAAAAGTATCTATTGTCCCAACTTTCTTTACGTTACAGAGAAGACATGTATGTCTTCTTAGGTTATTTTTGTGTGATATCGTTCAGGATTATTCCTTTAACGCTATCATATAGCCTACAAGCATAGTGCCTTCGATATCATTGTTAACATACAAATTCATTATTTCTTTATTGCGGTAGGCTTAGCATGCGAATAGTGAGCGAGCGTTAAACATTACTATACGAAATTGTGCTCATCGCCCAAGGTTGTTCGTCTCAGATTTATTTGATTATACATATAAGGTCCGGTAAAATCAGTTACGGATATTTTGGGCACATGATCTACTGCTTACTTAAGACGTTTAGGCAGAAAAATAATTGTCATACTTACTCGAAAAAAATTTTCCTTTATATGGGCGAGTTTGCCCCCCCCGTAGGTTTTGGAGGGGGGCCTCTAAAAGCTAAACGGCTGGCTCGAAAAAACTGAAAGAAATTCATGATGATCTGTAAAGGAAATCTATAACGGCTTATATAACTTTGATAGTTTAGGAGTTATAGATAAGCCTGACTTGTAAAATGCGCTTACTTGGAAAACTTGGTACAAAAATAACGAAATAACAAGTAAACATGTAAAATATTGGTATAATGATACGGAACCCTACGTGCACGAGTCCGACTTTCGCTTGGCCGGTTTTGAAATCTTAGTGTTTTCACATTACGCGATAACGATATCCGATATCGCGGCGATGTATCACGATTCATGTAATGACAAAGACTGAACCCCATTCTTAAACATTCTCATTTCCTTTTAATGAATTATAAAGAATCGTCTTGATATCGTAAACTGAATTTTGGAGTTTGGACCTATCATAATGCGTTATACGTTAGTTTGACATGGCCCCACTTTTGGTGTTTTTGGGGCCATTTTCACATTTAATGTATGGTGAGATCAAGATGGCTGACATTTGAGATGGCGTAACTTTTTTGTATGATGATTTGTTCTGACAAATGTTCGTCCCATCCATAGCCCATCCTTAGTTTTGAATTTTTGGCTACAGCACCAAACTGTGCTGCTAAAACTACAATAACTCTCCGATTTCGTTAATATTCTTGAATATTTAAGCAATTTTAAAGACGTTTTCAGGTCAAAATGTACGAAATACTATTTCTTAGGACGGCTTATAATTTGTAGAATTACAAAGGTTTTCTTAGGGTTTTAAAAGTCAATGATCTGAAAATTCACCAACCTGATAATAATCTTATCTTACTACTATCTTTTTAAAAATACTTTTGACCTTGAATGAAAATGCTACTAATAATGCTCCTAGCTGCTCTAAACTGTAGCTGTACCTCTAAGTGTAGCATCTCTATTAGCTAAGTACGTATATTTTGATTATATTGGCAAAGTTATTTTTTTAAATAATTTATTTAATTTACAAAATAATTCTGAACACAGCTAATCATCAGTGAAAGCCCAAGGGGCTTGAGGATTGATGACCCACCATATTTAAATGTTTGGTAATCCTCTGCGTTTGTGAGTGTCACATAGCTTTTTTCGGCTCCAAATTGACAGCTCTAAAAATTTCACCAGACTTCCTTCAGTTCACCGTACCCTTGTTTCTTCATAAAATGTTTCCTCGTGAGGCAAAGTCTCCGTCAACACAATCTGACACTGGCGATTCACTAAGGAGCCATTTTTTGAAATAAGAAAAGCTCTAAAAGAATCCAGTTTTCTATGGGTTATTTTATTAAGCATCGAACTGTTATGTCCCGTCCCTGTTAGGGTTGTTGCTGACGTAACGTCGAATCAGCACATCCCGTGTTTAGTCTGGTCTAGACTCTAGCTGTGAGTCTCAGTTGGTCTTCAGTCCTCGGTCGTGACGGTTCTGCCAAGGGTCCTTTCATATATTATTGTATTTTCCTTTAATAAAAGTGGTTGTGGAAAGAAACCTTTTTTTAAAAAGCCTAATCCGAAGGGACCCCTAACATATTTGGTGGCAGCGGTGGGATCGGATATCCCCAGTGTCGTTTAATCCTGGAAAGTTATCGTAAGAAAGTAAAAATCTAAAAATTCGTCAAAAAAAAAAAAAATCTTTAGTGAAAGTGCAGTGAGGAAACCAACTCATTTCCAATATCCATAAAGTCATTAAGAGCAAAAGTCAAAGTGAAAAGTGAAAATCCCAAGTGCATAGTGTTAAAATCCTAAAAGTTATAACCGTGTGAACGAGTCATACTATCCGGCCGGGCGCGGGCATGCATCGAGTCGCCGTGCAGCTTATCTTCGCCGCCCACGCGTTGATATCACAGTGAGTCTTTGGTCACTGTTTACATTTAGTAGCCTTCTAAGGTTACCTAGATTTAGGGTTCGGTACTCCACTAAGATAATCCATATTTGTAATTTAATTTGTTATCATTCTCATTAATACTATTTTTCAATATGTCGAAAAGTGAACTATTAAATCTTAACATTCCTATGTCCGAATCGGAAGCTGGTCCATCTGACACAGCTAAAAACCCTCCTGTTTCTCCCAAAGCAACGACCCGAAAGGGAACCGTTTCGGGTACGAGTGCCATGATGGTCGAACTGGATCTAAATACACTATTTAAATTTATCAAACCATTTGATGGTTCCCGGGAGTGTGTAAATTCATTTATTATAAATTGTAATAACGCGTATGACTTGGCCACTGAAGTACAAAAGCCAATCCTATTTCGTTATATCTTTAGCCAGTTGCAAGGTAAAGCCGAAATTGCTTGCGCTATCAAAGAATTCAAAAAGTGGGACCAATTAAAAGAATTCCTGCGAAACCAATTTTGTGAACGTAAGCATTATGCTCACATACTTATGGACTTGCAAGAAAGTAAACAGGGTCTTAATGAAAACGTAACACAATATTCTTTACGCG
Organism: Phengaris alcon alcon; assembly: GCA_037179445.1. Lineage (NCBI taxonomy): Eukaryota > Metazoa > Arthropoda > Insecta > Lepidoptera > Lycaenidae > Phengaris > Phengaris alcon. The sequence continues at coordinate 77,952 of JAYRCH010000916.1, forward strand.
TAGAAACCTATCTTTCACAGCTTCTGACTGAGGTAACCCTGTCCAATTGCACACTAAAGGAAATCCCTGGTCGTTCAGCGGCCATGGAGGATTTAGCACTTCATCATTTTCTTATTGGCTTACATCCCCGTATCTCAAATATTGTGCGTTGCAGAAATCCGCGAAATTTAAATGACGCTATTAATATTGCGATCTCTGAGGAGCGCATACAACAAAGTCTTTACAAACGGCCTCAGTTGGGAGAATCGAAGTTAAATAATAATCAAAGTAACTTGAGACCCAGACCGTTTTTCCCACGATCACATGGACAACCAAACACGTCACGTAATCAGCCTTCTTATCAGCCGAGATTTAATTCTCCAAATAGTAACCTTAATAACAACAATAATAATAATTATTCAGACAGAACCCAATCGGTGTTTTGTCGATATTGTAAAACTACGGGCCATGATATTAAAGATTGCGCGAAAAGGGAATACAATAACAGCCGATTTAATAATAAATTCCGGCAACAACCGAATCGAATGCATTTGGTTATGAATGAACATGATGATCAACACGTCGATGACTCATTCCAATCGGATAATAATAATTTAAACTAAATTCCGTCTCGCTCTCGTGTCGTGCGGGACTAATTAAATCTGAAATCGACACGAAAACTTTCTCTCGCGTTATACGACAGGGTAACCAGCCCCAAAATGGAAACGCTAAAAAATCGTCTCGCGTTATACGACAGGGTAACCAGCCCCAAAATGGAAACGCTAAAAAATCGTCTCGCGTTATACGACAGGGTAACCAGCCCCAAAATGGAAACGCTAATAAATCGTCTCGCGTTATACGACAGGGTAACCAGCCCCAAAATGGAAACGCTAATAAATCGTCTCGCGTTATACGACAGGGTAATCAGCCCCAAAATGGAAACGCTAATAAATCTCTCAGCATCATACAACAGGGTAATCAGCCCCAAAACGGAGATGCATCCTTCAGAGTCACGCAGCAGGGTAACCAGCCCCAAACCGAAGACTCCCTCGTAGTTGAACCTGAAAAAAAAGAAATTTACGAAATTAATATTGATACAACTAAGCGACGCTTACCTCACATATTAGTAGAATCTTCAGTTTCAGATATCCCTTTATCTTTGTTAGTCGACTCGGGCTCGTCGATCTGCTTAATAAAAGAAACCTGTATATTAAATAGTCAAAAATTAATTAAAGAACCTGTAAAACTTAAAGGTATAGATCCAGGCGACGAACCGACTTCTACAGAGGGTCACTTACAACTTAGGCTAAAATTAAATGACAAAAATCCGTTAGTATTTAAATTTCATGTAATAAAAGAGATTAGCTTACCTTACGATGGTATTATAGGCACAGATTTCTTAACAAAATTCGGCTGCAAAATAGATTACACGAATGATATATTAAAAATAGGAAAATCCGAAATTAAATTACTTTTCACCGAACCGTTCTTTATTGTTCCACCTCGAAGTGAAGCTGTAATTCAATGTTCAATACAGAAAACTAATTTAAAAGAGGGTGTTATAGTTGATCAACATCTTTCGGAAGATTTACTTATATCTAATTGCATCGTTAAAATCAAAAATAATAATCGCGTTAATTTAACTATTGCCAATACCTCTGAAAATTATGCACATATTAAAGGAGATCTAAAACTCCATGTTGAACCTTTAAATTTTCCTCTACATCCGGTAAATACATGTAGTTTATTTACCTCAGAAAGATCCGAAGCAGTAATAAAAGAACTTCGGACAGATCATTTAAATAAAGAAGAACTCAATGCTCTTGTTGATCTCTGTAGTCAATATCCGGATATCTTTCACATGCCTAGTGATCAGCTCACACATACGTCTGCAATCGAACATACCATCAGAACAAATAACGAAATTCCAATACATACCAAGTCATATAGGTTTCCCGAATGTCACAAGCAGGAAGTCGAAAAACAAATAAATCAAATGCTTGAACATAACATAATAGAGCCGTCATCCTCTCCTTGGAGCTCACCCATATGGGTAGTTCCCAAAAAATTGACTCAAGCGGACAACGCAAATGGCGAATAGTGATAGATTATAGAAAGCTTAATGACATAAGTGTAGGCGAAACTTATCCGATACCTCAAATTTCTGAAATTCTAGACCAGTTAGGTAAAAGTAAATATTTTACAACACTAGATCTTGCTTCTGGATTCCACCAAATTCGTATTTCAGCTGACGATGCACCCAAAACTGCATTTTCAGTCCCTCAAGGTCACTTTCAATTTAATCGTATGCCATTTGGCCTCAGAAACGCACCTAGTACATTTCAAAAACTAATGAATACTTGCCTGTCAGGACTACAGGGAAGTCGATGTTTTGTTTATTTGGACGATATTGTAATCTATTCCTTCGATCTCGATACACACATAGATAACCTTAAAGCCGTATTTGATAGACTTCGAAAGTTTAATCTTAAATTACAACCGGAAAAATGTCAGTTCCTTCGTAAAGAGGTAGTTTATTTAGGGCACATAATAGGCGAAGACGGCGTAAGGCCAAACCCAGAAAAAACAGAGGCTGTAGCTAAGTTTCCTATACCCAAGTCCCCTAAAGACATTAAATCCTTCCTAGGCCTTGTTTCCTATTATAGAAGATTTATTCCTAATTTCTCTAAAATAGCAAAATCACTTACCAGTTTGTTGAAAAAGGATGTTCCGTTCATCTGGAAAGAGGAACAACAACTTGCTTTTGAATCTCTTAAGGAAAATCTTATAAGTGCTCCGGTATTAGCTTATCCTGATTTTAACAAACCTTTCCTGTTAACTTGTGATGCATCCAATTACGCCATTTCTGCAATTTTGTCCCAAGGTCCTATTGGTCAAGATCGTCCCATAGCTTATTCCTCTAGAACTTTAAATAAAGCCGAAACCAATTATTCAGTAACTGAAAAGGAATGTCTCGCGATAGTTTTCGGAACAAAAGTTTTCCGGCCTTACCTGTTTGGTCGCCGTTTTACAATAATTACAGACCATAAACCGCTGAATTGGCTGTTCAGCTGTAAAGATCCGGGCTCAAGGTTAATTCGCTGGAGACTGAAACTTGAAGAATTTGATTATGATATTCAATATAAAAAAGGTAAAATAAATACAAATGCCGACGCTCTTTCCCGGTACCCCGTGAACCCAATCCAAGCCGAAAACCCATCTCCTTCAGCACCAGAACCCCAGGAGGAACAACCGTACTCACCAGATAGAGATCTTTTAGATTTGTTAGTGACACCGCCATCCTTTGATCCCGAGAGAGACCTCTTGGATCTCTTGCCCGATCCAATCCCTGTAGAAAATACTGAATCTCCATCAGAACTTTTGAATACTCCTCCTGATCCATTTGATCCACCCGGCCTCGAAGATGCCGTGGCTAATGAGCCTAACGATCAGCCTATCGTTGAACCAGATTTTGAAGTACCATCCGAGCCAACTCCTTCCACTAGCGCGAATCCAGATGCTCCTGTAGATGATTATCCTACCTTCTTAAAGTCCATGTCAGATAAAAGTAAAACATTTAATACTGTAATCGAAGAATATAACGAAAGTTTATTAAAATGTCCGGCTAAAGTAATCCTTGTACCAACATCTATTGACCTTGATGAATCCAACCTTTATCTTGAAGAAATGCTGAATGATTCTGAAACAAATCAAACAATATTAAATTCTGAAAGAGAGCTTTTTGGTTTCCATAAAATAGAACGTAATAATAAAATATGTTATTTGTTATTTTATAAAATTAATCATTTTGATGAAGCATCCTATCCAGAAATATTTGAAACCTTAAAGAGGATTCGTAATGAATTATTAATTTTCGGAAATACCAACGAAATAGGTATATCAGATATGAAAAATCCTTTTGAAAAACATTCATTTATTAAAATATTTAATATTTTAACTTACCTTTTTCATAATACGCAGATTAAAATTAAAATATATCATAATAAAATTATTTTCCCTGTCCCGACTGAAATAAAGAAAATATTACACGATAATCATGATGTCCCGATTGCTGGCCATTTAGGTTCTGCTCGTATGTATAACAGGATAAAAGAAATTTACTATTGGAAAGGGATGCGTAGCGACATAGAAACATATGTTAAACAATGTAAATCCTGCCAAGAAAATAAAGCACTCCGACAAATAAATCGTGCTCCCATGCAAATAACTAGTACTTCAACAGAACCTTGTCAACGTGTAGCTCTTGATATTGTCGGGCCACTTCCAGAATCTGGTCCCGGTAAATTGAAATATATATTAACAGTTCAAGATGACCTAACGAAATTCTCTTCAGCATATCCTATTAGGACCACAACCGCGGAGGAAACATGTGAATGTCTCCTTCATTACATCTCAATTTTTGGTATACCCAAAATGATCCTCACAGATCAAGGGACAAATTTTACATCTGGACTGTTTAAAGAGACATGCAAATTCTTAAAAATTAAAAATCTTTGGGCTTCGCCATACCATCCACAGACGCAAGGGGCTCTTGAACGAAGTCATTCCACCCTTAAGGAATATTTAAAATCATACATTAATGAGGAACAAACAAATTGGCCTCGATATATATACACTGCCATGCTAGCTTATAATACATCCGTCCACTCTACTACGCATTTTACACCATATGAACTAATGTTCGGTAATAAACCATTTATACCAAATTCTATCTATAGCGAATCCCCAGGGGCTACATACCCTGAATATGTCCGCATGTTGCAGAATCGTCTCAAGTACTCCCGGCAAAAAGCCGTAGAATTCATCAATAAATCTAAAGGAAATTCCAAAACATATTATGATACACGGACACGACCAGTCAGCTATCATGCAGGCGATTACGTTTACGTAAAGAATCATTTAAGACTGCGGAAAGCCTTGTCCCCAGTGTGGAAAGGCCCCTATAAAATAATTAAGATCAATGGTAATAATACATTGACAATATTAATTAATCGACGTCATGTCGTACACCACTACGACCAGGTCAAATCTGCTCATGTGCCGAGTTCGTAAAATGCTTGCTTTTATACATACTTTACATTTAAATTTTACTTTATTATACTTACCTATACATTATTTACAAATTATTTACAAATTACTTTTACCTTACCTTTTTATTACTCTTCATACTAGTACACACTAAGTATATAATATTAGTTATTATAATTTATAATAGCAAGATACTGTTCTATTCTTGCAGAACTCATCAACATGCTGAAAGTCAGCAAAATCATTACGTTCAACAATTTAAATCAAGCCCAGGAATCTATTTTGACTATCTTGGCAAGCTCAGCGTTATTAACGGGAAATTAAATATCTTGATGCCAATGGACATATCTCACTTAAGTACACATATTGAAAATATAGACTATGCTATAAAATTAGTTAAGGATCTTTGTGAGAAAACGACATTTAGTAATATCGATTGTCACCATCTCCTCGAGCCGCTAGCTGTTAGATATAATGATATGTATAAGGAATTTAGTTCTGTATCCCATTTAGTTACCGGAAAATCAAAGCGTGCTTGGGTGAGTGGAATAGGCTCAATAATAAAACATGTATTTGGCAATTTAGATGAGAATGATGGTCTTAAATACGACGAGGCTATAAAAGTATTGTTTAATAATCAAAATAAATTAGTTTCTCTTGTCAAAAATAATATTTTACTTACCACATCTACCGTGTCGATGTATAACGATACTATAAATAAAATTAAAATTAACGAATTAAATTTGAATGATGCTATCGACAACCTCTCTGTTAAAGTACGTAACATATCTATCATCACGGATGAGCTCTGGTCTCAGATCAGTATTAACCAGGTTATTAATAATTTAGAAACTTCAATTTTAACATTATCCTTCCAATTGGAAGACATAACTAATTCTATTTTATTCAGTAACCAAAATATCTTACACCCTTCTTTAATCACGACACAGCAGTTATTCAGAGAACTTGCCGATAATCATCAACATTTACCTAATAATATGAAGTATCCTGTGAGCCTCGACATAGCCTCAATGAGTTCTATGTTAAGTATTTCTAAAATTGATAGTTATTATGTAGATAATAAGATATTTTTTGTTCTCCAAATTCCGTTAGTGTTAATTAAGGAATTTATGTTATTTCATAATATTGGATTACCGACACCACATGACTCTAGCAACCCCAACTCTTTCAGTTTAATAATACCTAATTCAAAATACATAGCAATGACCAAAGACAAATCGCAGTATTGTATCTTGGAAGATGTAAATAGTTGCAAAAACATGTTAAACGAAAACTATATTTGTGAAATTTCAATAATTTATGTAACAGAAACTAAGTCCACATGTGAAACAGAGTTTATGAGTAAAGTAATTGATAAAGTCCCGGAAAATTGTGAAACTAAATTAATTTTTGGAGAGTTAGATATTTGGAAACCGCTTAAAAATAATAAATGGATTTTTGTACAGTCAGTACCCGGTAAGGTCTCTATAGATTGTAGAAATAGCGAAGCATCCGAAATTAAGATTTTAGGCACTGGCATTATGTCACTTCCTAGTAATTGTATCGGTTATCATAAAAGCAATACTCTCATAACTCAACACGATTTTGTCAACGCTACCATAGAAATTGGAATAGCTGATTTTAATCTTATTAATGACAGCTGTTGTAATTTTAAGAAATTAAATTTAAGCGCGAGGAATGTGACCCCTATCAAACTACAAAATTTTGATTTAGATAATATTAAATTTAATCAACAAATTTTTCTTAAAAATCTTGAGGACTCAGAAAATATTCTAGAAAATCCTCATATAGTTAAATACGGTACACATTACTCCGTATTAGTCATACTCATAGTGATAGTAATATTTCTTTATTCCATATTTAGATTTTATAACTGTGTTAAACCCGGCAGCAGAACCTTAAAATTGAATCTAGCAAAAGTTGACTCTAATTCCAAAGTATCTAAAAATATTCAGTGTAACATAATAGAAATGAAAGAACCTGAACAGAATGTTGAAGATAATATAGAAATTGAAAACATTAATAATATTCGAAGTAGATTTTAGAATTTCAACTGTAACTTCGATGTTCCTCGAAGTTACATCTTAGGGGGGAGGTGTTATGTCCCGTCCCTGTTAGGGTTGTTGCTGACGTAACGTCGAATCAGCACATCCCGTGTTTAGTCTGGTCTAGACTCTAGCTGTGAGTCTCAGTTGGTCTTCAGTCCTCGGTCGTGACGGTTCTGCCCAAGGGTCCTTTCATATATTATTGTATTTTCCTTTAATAAAAGTGGTTGTGGAAAGAAACCTTTTTTTTAAAAAGCCTAATCCGAAGGGACCCCTAACAGAACGTTACCGTGATCATGGCCTTGAACTTGTGTTTTATAAAGCACTTGTACACAGTGGCCCCTCTGCCAACACTATCTCGGCGACACGAGTGCCAGACGCTAATACACTTCCTATGTTCGGTAATTAGTAATTACTATAGATCGGAAAAGGTGTGCCAATTTTGCGGGATTTCGTGACGAAATTTGAACATGGACATGCCAACCGGGCGGAATTAACATTTCGATAAGAGCTAGTCACACTAAATAATAAAGATTAATATTGTTTAAAATTTTTATTGTACATTGTATAATAAAAAAAAAATAAGGATATTATGTGTACACGCTATTTTTACATGCCTTAATTGGCATTGTTTATTTCAAACTCAACTAATTTTTTTTTATTGTTTTTGCATAAAAAAGGCGACGACTGATAAGACTAAAAAAATCTGTAAAATTAAAATAATTTACAATAATAATCAGTTATTTCAATAAAAGGTAATATTATTAAATAATCAACAATGTTAAATCTTTAACTTAAGTATTGATGTATTGGCCACAATCTTAAGAATTGTTTTTGATTATGTTGTTATTAAACAAATGGTTATTTAAACCTGTTGTCTATGTTCTGTAAACACTTTAATATCGTAATTGATTGCTTGCACGTTTTGAAATAGTAAAAAAGTATTTACAGAACCGATGTTTTCTATTTCTTCCCTACTTTGAAATTTAAACATTTTAAAAAATCTGAATGTCATATTACTTATTAAATACTTGTTTATTTTTTTTAGTTTCTAACGTGAAAAAATGTATGTTACACAATATATTGAATATTTACGAAATCCCGCGAGCGTATCCATACTAATATAATGTTTGAAGTCGTTAACCCCAAATTGCCCTACCTAATCCGATCACAGTACTAATTACTGTACAAATCGACATTCTTTGGTGCTGAAAGTACCTTTCAATAGAGGCCGAATTTTCAAATGCTTCTTAAAGTTAAGGGTCCCAAGTCACATGCGGTCTGCCAAGAAGAGACAGACAATCATGAAAGCCTGTGAATTTAAAGGAGCCAGTAACTCTAGTATTTTAATTTTAAAACTGAGAACGAATTATAATATTATATCGACCAGTATGAACTGTGTCGAATGCAGATATCAAAAGCAGTCTTGGTTTCGCAAGAAAACATTTTTTTTATCCAAGATACAACAAACGTGACTTTTATGGCGTTTTGAAACCTTCATGCGCGAATCCGATTCGCACTTGGCCGTTTTTTTAATTAGCAGGTACTTCAACACGCTCTAGATACTGGAGTCTAGACTACTAAACTTAAAAATAATCCGACTACGTTAAAAAAGGGGTCTAAAAAGGCCGAAACAAGAAATAGTAGATTGTTAGCCTAGGGTTGAAAAGAATCAATTCCTGAGGTAGTTAGACGGCTATAGTCCGATTAGGAATTGATTCTTTTACCCGTGGCAAACACTACTTTTCATTTAGAATATGAGGAAAATAAAACTAGTTGTTTATCTAAACTATTTATTGATAATAATATATTAGTAGTGCCTATTTAAAATTAATAGTCAAATTAGGACAATTCGTGAAATCAAAAAGTCGGGTTATAGTTTTTTTTAATTAATTAATTGTAATAAAGTTTTATTAATAATATGAATAAGTTATCAAAACACTTGAAATATAAAATAAAAATATTTTCTTGAAGAGCGCGTAGCTAGCGACTTTTTTTTCTATATTTTAAGAACGATAATAATAATTATGATAATCAAGAATCGCAATTGAGATCATTCAACAGTTTATAACTTTATATTAATTCACTAATTAACCGTATATTAAATGTAGTTGAATATATCCTACACATCAAAATACAACGATACTGCGATTCAGAAAGATATAAGTAAGACACGTATAGTGACATCTAATAGGTACTAATATTATACGAGGGCTGCACTAAAAGTATCGGGAATGGAATATTTCCACTGTTCCTGTCATATTAAAATCTTTTTAATTTAAGACTCCTTGGTTTTAAAAATCGAATACCGTTTATTTATTTAAAAAAAGATTCTCGGTCTTGTCACAAGGTCTTGTCAAACTTGTTTAGTCGTTGAGAAAATGGAATTGACTCGAGAAAATTCTAGAGCGATGATTTATTATGACTTTCGAAGTGGTTTAACACAAAAACAGTGTGTTGACCAGATGATTTCTGCATTTGGTGATGAAGCCCCATCCAAAACCATAATTTATCGCTGGTTTGCTGAATTTCAACGTGGACGTGTCAAGCTCAGTGATGATCCCCGTCAAGGTCGTCCAAAAACTGCAGTCACCCAAGAAAACGTTGATGCTGTGATCAACGTTTTCTTGGGTGACTGCAGTTTTTGGACGACCTTGACGTAAGCTGATTGAGGAAGATCGACATGTGACATACCGCGAAATTCAGGCAACTTTAGACATTGGCATGAGTTAAATACAAATAATCTTGCATGAACAATTAGGTGTAACAAAGTTGTTTTCCCGATGGATACCGCATTTGCTCTGTGAAGAGCAAAAAGCGGCTCGCGTTACTTGGTGCGTCAGAACTCTCGAAAGATTCCACGCAGGATCCTCAAATGCTGTATACAACATCGTATCAGGTGACGAATCCTGGATATACGCGTACGAACCCGAAACAAAAAGCCAGTCACGAGTTTCGGTGTTCGAAAATGAGTTAAAGCCAACAAAAATTGTTCGTTCACGGAGTGTTGCAAAAAAAATGGTGGCCACGTTTGTCTCCAAAACCTTTGTTTGCCACAGGTCGTTTCTGAACTCCGTAAAGAGAACTGCAACCGCCGCATCATCCTCCATCACGACAATGCGAGTTCTCACACCGCGCACAGAACAAAAGAGTTTTTAGAGCAAGAAATCATAGAATTATTAGACCATCCGCCGTACAGCCCCAACCTAAGCCCTAATGATTTCTATACTTTCCCTAAAATAAAGAATAAATTGCGTGGTCAGAGATTTTCATCACCTGAAGAAGCTGTGGACGCCTACAAAACGGCAATTTTGGAGACCCCAACTTCCGAATGGAATGGTTGCTTCAATGATTGGTTCCATCGTATGGAAAAATGTGTCAAATTTCGCGGAGAATACTTCGAAAAGCAATAAATACATTTTTAAATAGTAATGTTGTGTCACTTCCTTGATTCCCGAAATTTTCAGTGCCGCCCTCGTAAAGAGAATTATAAAGATTGCTTTGTTTGTTTGCATTGAATAGGCTCCGAAACTACTGGACCGATTTTGATGAAATTTGACACATATAGAATAGACCACGGGGCATATTGGCAACATTTATAGCGGTAAAATGTACGGTTCCAGCGAGATTTCCTTTTACGCGTACGAATGGGCAATACTCGTGGGCAGCAACTAGTAAGTAATAAAAGCATTTTCTAATTAAAAACGGATGAACCGATTTTAATCTAGTTTTTTTTGTTTGAAAGCTGACATGATCAAGAGTGATCTTAGCTTATATCATCATCATTAGCTCGTTCACTGCTTGACAGAATTCAGGTGTTTTAATTTTTTTTTATTTTGTTATGTATTGTCTATAATAAATTATATTTATGAAATAAAATACATCTTATGAAGGTACAATAATATATATCTTATACTTTAAAAGTTTAAACGAGACAATCTTGTGTTCATATAATCGTAATCACTTTTTTGCCACAAACACT
>JAYRCH010000917.1:0-81995 GCA_037179445.1 Phengaris alcon alcon
GAGCTGTGATTTTATTACTCGAGTTTGCTTTTTAACATTAAAATTGCATGATATTTTGGGAAAGGTAAAATTAAAAAAATATACTTTATGCGATATGCGATCAACAACAAATGGTCTGGTTTATCACTTACACAAATATTGCTCTAGATTGTTATGAAACCTCGCCGAGTTTGCAACTTTAATACCGACTCGGGATCACACAAAATGTAATAAGAAGACCCTTCTATATTTGCTCGACCTAAAAAGTTTTATCTTCGTATTTATAAGTATGAATAGCTGCTGATTGAAAACTATTGTATAACTAGAAAGATGATTCCAAAAATTTTACAAAAAGGTTAGAAAGTTTTTTTTAGATAAATATAGAATTATAATGTATGAAATGTAAATACATTGATAACTGGTGCATGTAACAAAATTTTTTTAGGTTGCATTTTGATTTGAGCTATTTACTTATTTGAACTTATTTGTATAAAAAAACGATGCTTAAAAAAGTATATATAGCAAAAGCTAGTTTTGATTCGGTTTGACTTGAGGAATTCGGTTTGGCTAATTAACAGCCACTGTTGTCTGTTCATTTTGTTACTAAGAAAAGAATAGCGTAGGTATCGCTTAGATTAAGTAATAGCGCTAAGATGATACACGTAATCAGAACAAGTCCGCATTGTTTAATCTTCGTATTAATTATAAACTCTAGAAGAAATAGAGAAATAGCTACGTATATTATGGAGCATAACAGAATAATGTAAGCGTTAATTTTAATTCACTGCTATGCAATGCTACGAGCAGAAATTATAATGTTTATTTTAATTATAAAACAGTACTTTGCCTATTTTCTTGGTATTCATAATATTCACCGGTGAGACACCTTTAAGTGTAAACACATACTTGATGCTACTGTAGTGTAATTGGGTTTTGTTGCCAATCGAAAGTACGGATCAAAGTCGCTAAAGATTTTTACAGCCTTTACATTAAACTTGTTAAACTTACGTATTCTTCAATTTATTTCGTATTTTACGTCATTTCTAGGCGCATTAACCAGTCTACAAGAAATGTATCTAAATAAAGGTATTGCGAAACATGCTAATAGTACTAAGGCAACAACATGTGATTGTTCGATGTAACGACTAATGCGATATTTCCAGTATAAAGGGTGCGCCTACGCATTGGGTCGATCTGATATGCACAGTTCCGCCCCTTTGACTGGATCAATGCTTTCCTCGCTCCAATGACGTACAATACTCGATCTAAATTTGACTATTGTGGCGTTACACAACGCTCATTCAGAAATGAAGCTATCCATGTTGTACAACATTTCCTTTACAAAGATTTACTTGTAATATTAGGTTAACTTTTTCCGGCGCGGTTTCCAAAAGTTCTACAATTTAGTTGTATTAGGGTCACTTCACACCGTGATAATATGTGCTGTGATGCGCCGCTGCATTTTTAAGAGAGATATTCAAAATTTTACTTTACTCACTACACAACAAGATATACGTTTCATTGCAAGAGTTCAGGAATTGCGATGTGAACTGACCCTTAGACAAGTAATTGTCGAACTTTCGGACACCGTGCCGGGAAAAAGTTAACCTAATTTTACAAATCTATCTATTCCAGTCAAGATTCGCATTTCGTCGCGTATGCGACGCGGTATGAATTGACCGTTAAGCTCATTTCAGACTACGCTATACTATATAGCATTGCGATAATATCGCGTAATGTGAACATTACGCGATTTAGCGCAAGCATTAGTATATAGCAAGCTCAGTATAGTTAAGTCGCTCGTTTCGCTTGCGGGACGGCCGGGGGTGAGGGAGGAGGAAGAGGGCGGTGCGCGATATAGCACAGCATGAACTCATCGTATCGCACTATTTTATAGCGTTTAGTAAGCCAATAATATATAATACAGTACAGTGTGAACGTGTCCATAACAAATTATGGTGCGCGATATTGTTGTGCCATGAGCTATATACTATATGCTATTATATTATATCGTAGTCTGAAAGCCGTTTAAGTTAAAAAGTTAGACAAAAACTGTAATTCTCAAATCTTTTAGTTATAACTATACAAATAACTGAGAACAGCCTTTTTAAAATTTTGTCACGTTCTCGCACTTGTGAAAAGATTCTCTATTCTTAACTCGCAATCTACTTAATAAGAAAACTGTCTGAAATCGTCGAACTTATACGAAACAAGTATGTCCCAAAGGCTCTTATATAATCAAAATAATAATTAAACACTCATAACTACTACAAGATAAGTTTAGCTCCTTCAATGTTAACCCGTTGTGAAATTCGTATTCGGAGCCCCTGGGAGCCGCTTCACCCCATCTCGTCCAGAGAACATAATTACAATAGACAGTTACAGCGTTTAATTTGCTCCTTGTCACTCACAAAACAATGAAACGGATCACAAAATTAATAGAGAGGATTCCAGAAATTTCTAGATGGTTTCTGGTTGGTCTGGCTGGCCTCGTTGGGTATAGAGAGAGACTTATTATACCTACTCCTTGTTTTTGCCAAGGGTGCCAAAGTTCTCCACGATGTTAGATAGGTACAGTTTTATCCACTAAAACAATGGTTTAAGTGTAAAAAAAAATCGTCAAAAAATATTTTTCTTGTATTACTATGTACAATTTTTTACCTCTTGCGAGTTGTGCACTGTCACTGTCAGATCACTTTTGAACCTTACTCGTATTGCCAAGTAATAAGGTCGAAAAGTGTTATACCAGATACGTCGGTGATAGTACGAAAAGTTACTAGCAGCGAAAGGTTTGTTTCGAACATAAACTAAAACAAATGTACCCAAATAAATGGTTGTGGTAGTAAATACATTCAGGTTCTTAGCGTCACCATTTTCGAATGTACAAATGCCAAATGTAAATTGTAAAAAACCAATAAAAGTGTTAATTAGTAAACAATAATGGAATGATAAATTGTTTGCTCTACTTTTGATGAACAATTTGAGTATTTGAATGGAAACTCCGTGACATGCGACTGTGATGGATGACTCCGCAGCATAGAGCTCGCCTAGTGGTCTCGCATAGTTAGCGATACGCCACACCTTACCTTCGGAGTTCGGACAATATATTGTATGCCAATCACGGGGCGCACGCACGGAAGTTTATATTTGCGTAATTTTAGCACAATTTATTATGTGATTATTACATTTCGTGTTTGCCCTGGCTAGTATGAGTAGAGTTGCCGATGTTGACGCGTTTCGACTATTTGAACAAATTGCTATTATCTGTTTGATTTAGTAAATACCACAATTCACATAAAGTTATGAAGTGTCTACGAAAGTCTACGAAACGCTTCGAATAAAACTTAAATAGGCAACAATAATAAGAGCTTTTCAAAATCAAAAGGATAAGAGATTTTATTATTGAGGTGAAGAACGATTCGTTTTTCTAGCCGATTGCTACTAATCTTTAATTAAATAAATAATTCGTTTATTTTGAAGTTATTTTACAAACATTAATAATTTTTTTTGTTCCCCAAACTAGGCGAAGCCTGTCCTATGGGGGAAGTTAAGGGATTAATATTAAAACAAACTCAAACAGTAGTTCTCATTACAATTAAAATGAACTAATTAAATTTATACTTACAATTGGTTACATCGCATTACCCTAACACTCTCTATCTCTAATCCAAGGAGGAGTAACCTCCTCAAAATTAAGTAAATTAAATAAAAATAAATTTATTCTGAGTAAAAGACCAATGTTTTTTTTGTATAAAGAAAGAAAAAAAAATCTCCTCAACCTTACTTGTTCTTATAATTTTCGTTCAATACTGTAGAACTTTTGTGTACAAATCGTACTGATCTGTGAAAAAATTGCTAATAATATAATCATTTGGTTAGCATTATCAATCATCATATAGTCGATTTTTGCGTGTCCACATGTGCGATGCGATGTTTAGTCCGGCGTGTCGTAATCACGGCACAAAGCCGGTACTTTATTGTGATTTACATGGAGCTGGACCATTGTCCCGACAGTGTCCCTCCGGCCGTGTTCCGGACACCTGATACGTAGCGTGAAACCTGACAAAGTTAAATTGTGAACACTCCATATAAAGTGGTGAGTGATGTTAACAAAATTGCAAAAAAGTAAAACAAGAGTCACTGGTCGATTGGTGACTTGTAGAGTGAATAACCTTTAGGCTATCGGACGATTCGTAGATTTTGAATATAAAAATGTTTTTATAAATTGTTATAGACATTCTGTAGCTAATGAAAATTTTACCGTTAGTTTGAGGCAGAATTAATTTTTAAATAAAAAATTAAAAACCGATTTCCATCGTAAAAACAGAAATATTCTTACAAATGCGCTAAGAAGTAAAAACATACGTTGAAAGTAGGTTTTTATTTTTTGTTAAAAATTAATAAATTTTCACTTTAACATAATTTTAAGAATGTTATTACTGAATGAGATAAGTATATTATGAAGGTGTGCTCTAAGTTTCTACTAACATAATGTTAATGCTGTGCTAAAATATAAAAGGTATAAGTAAGTGTAATGTTAATGTTGTATGTTAATGTAAGTGATAAATATGAACACAAACTTTGTAATGTTATTAACAATTTAGTTGCGCTTTATAATATTCGCAGTACTAGCTAAGCGTGTATGTGTGCATCATTAGATCGTGATAATAGATATCATGGTAACGAAGATGACGAAGACGATGATGATGATGATGACAATTACTTTCGGAAGCAAATACGCTTGTATTTCTTTAAGCAATTCCCAAACGCGCATCTTGAAAGATTGAGGAGTTCCTTTCAATTATTCTTGATCCATAAAAATGTGTAAATCAATGTGTAGTTATCGATACAAATTTCGCAGGGTTCCCTCGATACCATCAAGTTTTCACCAAAATGTGAAAAAGACAAAATTGGGAGTAGGTAATGCCTTTAAAAAAGAAAAATATATTTGAAAATCGATCCTCTAGCGGCGGAGTAATCGTTATCGATAACCTCCTCCTTTTTGGAAGTCGGTTAAAAATAGTAGAGAATCGCGGCGGTGATGTAAGTTACATCACTTTTACTAGACTTTTACACAACATAAACCGTTGTAAATAAATGAAATTTTCAATGTAACGCTCATTTGTTTTGGCCGCATGCCATTTTTTTTTTTTTTATTGTGATAACGGGATCATTATCCAAAACAAAATCCTAAATTATTAAAGTTGAAACAAAATATTTATATTTTATGCAACTATTTACGGTCACAATCTTTGTAAAACAGCAAGCTAAGGAATCGAAGCCATTAACAAAAAAACGTTGCTCTTTTTAGTAATATTATTATTATCACAATTTAAGAAAATTTATAAATACAAAAAAAGCTATTATCACTCTCTCGGCAAAACAAACTCGAGCGTTATTTTATGCCAGTTTTCTGAGAGGCTGTGGTATTTCCCCAAATAAGCACTACTGATATGTGAACCTAATAAACAAACCAAATAAAAAACAACCAGTGATGATAATGATTAGATACTATATTATTAAATAATTATTATTATTATCTATTGTAGCACTCGGCGGCAAATGTAGCAGTAAGCATTAAATTTACTATAGTGATGATGATGATCACAAATATAACTTTGGAAATAGCAAAATTTCACAGACATTGATATCGGTGCACAAAACCCTGATGAGTAGTCATCATAATAATATGTTGGTGTATCGTATGAAGATGTTGGTGATGATGACGATGATGATTATTGTAAGTGGTATGATGGTATATGCTTGCAGTTCTTTAAACAACGCTGAAATCCCTAAGCGTGTATCTATAAGGACCCAGGAGATCTGTTCAGAACCTTTGGATCCAGGGTATACCTTGGTACAAAAACTTACTTTTTGGTAGCATATGCTTAGATTACTTCAGAAAAAGAAGAAATCACTATATGTGTCCATATATATTTTGAAGAGTTCCCTCGATTCATCATGGATCCCATCAACAGGTCACCATTTTGGTAGTCAAGGACAAATTACGAATTATAACATTAACAACAATAAAATAATTTTAATAGGTTCACAAATGGCAAAGTAATGTTCAAAGGTATCCGTGATATGGTGTGATGATGGTGTTGATGATGATGATTACCGTAATTGACATAGTGGCATATGCTTGCAGTTCTTTGCACAACGCCGAAATCCCCAAACATTAATCCATCTGAAGTCTTTACACTTTCAGGGACTTTTTGGGTTAAATCCGTTAAAACGCTTTGAACAAAAGCAAGAAATAAATTATTTTTCTTTTTGCGTAGTATGTTAATGCACGTATCATTTTACTTGCAATGTTTACATTCATCGGAACCGGTTAATTTTAGTCTAATCGGAAATGTAACGTTCCAAATAACATACAGCTGCAAAATAAGGAATGCGGCTTTACCATGTGTGCTGATGTTTTGCAATCTGTGCTCTGAATTACATGTTTTATAACCACACCGCACTGGCTATCGTTTGCTCGATGAATTTTCAAGGATTCACGTCCCAAATTCAAAGGGAAAAAATACAATTTATATTCCGATAATCCTCGTTTGGAATACACCATGATTGTACTGGCCACTTTGTACTTGCGTGTAATTTAGATGTAGAATATTCACAACAAAATAAATACACGAATATAAATTGAAATTCCCATACGTTTAAATATTGGACCTAAATGTAGGTGCACCGATTTTGTAAGTTCTTTCATGCTCTAAGTTTCTGTTGTCATTCGAAAAAGTAAGAATAAACTACTAAGACATCCTCCTAAATAATCACAATATTTTTATTGTCAGAAAAGTTAAGTAGACAATATTTGCGGAAACGTTAGAAATCAATTAATATTCTGTTTGTTGTTTCAGCGGACACTCAGTCGGCCAAGAGCGATGATGTGCCAAGCGTGATCTCACCCAGCACTGAGGCCCCCAATAAACGTGAGTACATTGGATATTAACTTATACGGATATTAATCATTAGTAGGAATATTATTTCTACGGGAAAATTAATAAAATAGCTTACAAACAACCATTCAATAAAAAATGTGAAAAATTCAACATAAAAGTTAAATAACGTTATTAAATGAGAATGAGGGTTTTTAAATAAATCTGACAGCTTTATGACACGACAAGGACCGTCGTGCTACCAAGCGCCGCCTGGTGACAGAAAAAGAATCGAAAATTCTTATTGATCGTTTTTGATACCACTTACGCAACCAGATGACGCTTTGTGTGAGTTGCGTCTGCCACCTAACGGCAGAAAAAATATCAAAAATCCTCATTGTATGAAAATCTGTCAGAATCGTGACCGCGCCCATATAAATTTCATTCGTTAACGTTACGTTTACGCCGCTGTCAAATGTTCCTGTTAAATTCCGCTCCTGAGCGGAATATAATGTAAAAAAGCGTACGATGCTACATGTTGTTGCTCGTATAGTTTACAGGGAGAAAATATAATGGAATACCTACCACAGCTGTAACTCCTTGAATAAGATATTATTCTATATACCTAATAACATACTTACCTATGTATGTTGATGCATCAAATAACGATAAATCTTCAAATCCCTTGTGTCACTGATGTTTCCATATAATATTCATTATTTTCGCTAAAACAAATTCTTTTAATATGCAAAGTTATGTAGTACGTTCTCGCTTGGCATTATCGCCCATTACCCTTTATAGCTACTTTTATTACAGAAAACAGAATATTTAATATAACGATGTAATTAAATCAGATATTCAAACATAATCCTCAATATTATCCTTTGGGCAAAATATTGTAATGGTGAATTCAATTCAAAAAGTGTCAAGCAATACCTTTTTAATGAGCAATAATTTTAGTACGCGAAATAGTTGTTTTACATAAAATAGGCTATAACGAGGATTAACATTTGTGCAAATATGTTTTAGAAATATACATTACACATTCCAATATAATATCCAGGTAATAGGTTATTGAAAAAAAAAAAGAAAAATGTATCTGTGATTGTAATATTTTTAAGGTTCCGTACCCAAAAGGTGAAAACGGAACCTTATTACTAAGACTTCGCAGTCCGTTTTTTTGTCTGTCTGTCACCCGGCTGTATCTCATGAACCGTGAAAGCTAGACAGTAAATTTTTTTACAGATGATTTATATCTGTCGTTGCTCTAACGACATAATATACATACTAACTTTTCTGATTCGGAATGAACTTTTCTGATTCTGATTCTGATTCTAAAACGATCTCAATAGCTTTGGATACTCCCGACACCTACACTAGCGCACGATCGTGCGGTGGCTCAAATTGTAATTAATCTGGATCGAGAAGTTCGTTAGATCGTAATTTTTGGTACTCCCGACGAAATCAATCGTCTGAGAATCGAATGGCTGGATCGTAAAATAACGTCAAATTACACTTTAGCTAAAGAGGTCTCATCTAAAGTATCGAGTTTGCTTGTTTTAGTGCATTTGAACTAAATTATGAGATTTTGTATGGCTATGGTAATAGTAAAGCTCGGTTTTAAGCTTTATTTAATGTTATTGAAGGAGCTAATATTTCAGGAAAAGCAAATTTAACGAATATTCACCCACTATACAACTCATTAGCAATGGACATAGTGAAGAATTTCGTTACAATTATCGCCTTAAAAATGATTTATTCGACGTATTAGTCACAGATTTAACTCCTCTATTTAAATATAAAGAAACCGAACCGAAATTATATCACCGTTATGTGTAAAGTTACTTAAAACCTTTACGCATTTATTTACACGTTTGGTCGCTAATAATTCATGTATTATATTTTTACTTAAACCAGGGACTGACAAACGAAGTATACATAATAATATGATCTATATTAACAAATCATACGAAGTCTTCGATTGTCTCAATCTGTCTTTGAATAAACAAAGTCAATAAATATTTATAAAAAGTCGTATGTTGATGTTACTATGGTTTTCTAAATGTAAACACTAAACACGAATTCGTTAATGTATCATTTACATTAAATATACCACGAAAATATATTTACACCAAAATTAACAATTACATTTTTGCCATACTACCAATTACCTATTTATGGCAAGTTATTATAGTTAGTGCATGTGTTTCGTGTACAACACTTGACTCTTGCTGTCAAATTAAATCAAAATTTGACTTTGACATTTGACAGAACGTCAAAGAAAAAGGAATTTCAAAAATTTTTTTTATATGGTTTTATATTACTATTTTGTTTATATGGTCACAGTTTTTTTAGAAACATAACCTTTAAAACCTACAATTGTACGAGATTGAGGCTGATCCATTTGAATAAACATATTACTTATATAAATGTTATTTAAAGCGAAAATATATAATTTTTACATATTTTTAATAATCTATGGCCACCATAGACTACGGCACTCAGCTGTAACTTATGTGGACGTGACGTCAGCAACCGGATACAGCGAACGACCCTGATAAGACAGTCTATGGCGAAGATTAATAAAAATGTGGAATTTTTTATATTTTTCAGTTTAAATAACATTTTGTGTATGTTTATAATAGATCAGCTGCAATCTCATGCAATGGTAGGTTTTTAAAGGTTATTTTTCTAAAAAAAACTGTGACAGTAAAATATAATAGTTTCGAAATTCCTGTTTATAATCTTTGACGTCCTGTCTAATGTAAAAGTCATATTTTGATTTAATTTGTCAGCAAACCTCAAGTGTTGGGCACAAAACACAATCAATAACTACAATAACTTGCCATAATTGCTATGGTAATTAGTAGTATTGTAAAAAGGCAGTTAATTGTGGTGAAAATATATTAATTCAGTGGTAGGTATATTTAATGTAAATGATACAATAACAAATTCGTGTTTAGTGTTTACATTTAGAAAACCCGAGCATAGTAACATCAACGTACTACTTTTTATAACTATTTATTGACTTTGTTTATTCAAAGACAGATTGAGACAAACGAAGTTTTCATATGATACGTTAATATAGATAATATTATGTGGACTTCATTTGTCTCAGTCCCTGTTTGAAATTAAAATATTTAAACAGTTTTAAACATTAATTAGCGGCCAAATGTGTAAACAATTCGTAAAGGTTTTAAGTAACTTTACACATAACGGTGATATAATTTCGGTGAGTAGATTTCTTCATAACATCAGTAGTTAAATCTGCGACTCATACGTCAAATAAATTATTTTTAAAGTGATAATTGCATCAAAATTCCTCACATGGACATGGATTGTCTATTGCTAATGTGTTAAAGTAGGTGAATCTTCATAAATTTGCATTTCCCGAACGCATATTCTATTAGCTCCTTTAATAACATTAAATAATGCTGCAGTAATGAAATAAAAATCACGTAATTTATTTCAAATACACTAAAACAAGCAAACTCGATACTGTAAATGAGACAGACTTCTTTAGCTACCGTGTAATTTGACGTTTGTTTTCGATCCTGCTATTCGATTCTCAGTCGATCCATTTCGTCGGGAATACCAAAAGTTACGATCAACGAAATTCTAGATCCGGGTTAGTTACAAATTGAGCCACCGCACGATCGTGCGCTAGTGTAGGTGTCGGGACTCGGGAGTATCAAAAGCTATTGAGATCGAACTGATTCGATTCTCGTTTGTATCAGGAGTAAGGGGGCAGAACCTCAATTCTCGCATTTAAAGTCATTCATTTTACTTCGATAGTATTAAAAGCAACGCGACTTGTTATCATAAACTGATTTTGAGACGTTTAGACCAATCAGAGTGCTACGCATGTAGCCAGTTTTTTTAAGTACACTGTGTTCCGTTTCAATAACATATTTAGACAATCATGGTTGTGCTCGTGATATAAAAAACTAGATTGAAAAGTAGGTAATTATAGTATCTATAACTTGCCCTTAGCTTTAATATTTAAATATTTTACAAGAAAAAAAAGCATTACAAGCAGATAATAAAAAAAAAATGAATGTGTGTAACGGGTGTAACGTATGGGGGACGGGATATTAGCAAGTGAAACGAAACATTATACGGCGACACTCCCGCTTGACCTCTCCAATAAGTGCACACCAATAATATGTAGATACCTAAGTATAATAATACTAGATTTCCTTAATATAGTATCCCACGGGAACCGTACTTTTTCTGTTAGTACGTATAGTAGTTTTTACGTAGAACCGTAACAACCAGTCGGTACCAGAATATGCTTGCAGTTTTTTATACAACGTTCAAATCCTCAAACATGTATCTATAAGGAGTCAGGAGTTCTGTTCAGCACTTTTTGATCCAGGGTATACCTTGGTGCAAAATCTTACTTTTTGGTAGCATATGCTTGGACTACTTCAGTAAAAACCGTTATCATCATATGTCTTCATATAGATTTCGAAGAGTTCCCTCGATTCCTCATGGATCCCATCAGGTCATCACTTTGATGTCAAAAGGATCAATTTGGGATTATACCCTATACATCAAAAAAATAATTTTGAAAATCGGTCCACAGACGACAGAGTAATCGTTGAACATACAAATTATATATATAATATAATATACATACACCCAAACGCCTCCTTTTTGGAAGTCGGATAAAAAGAGCACACTCTTACAATAATGGATTCTTATTTCAATAGGGGTGATGGGGGGTATTATATTATATTAAATATAAAAATATAATATGTATATTAATTTTTTTTGCTTAATTAGTAAACACATCATTAGTTTACTTACATCATATACAAAAACATTCACAATGGTAAGTGTGAACTTAAACGCACAAATTTATGAGATATTTACAAATATTATGTTCCTGCGGCCGTATACTTCATACACTTTAACCTAGGCGTGACGTCACAGCGAGGTACGACTTTAGTATGGAGCGTTTTCACAAGACTTACGAAATTTTGTATACAAATCGCTGTACCTTTGAAAATATTGACTTTTGATATACTGTTTCTTCTGAGATGCTACTCATATATAAGAGTACCTACTATTCATTTATGCAATAAAAATTTAGGTATCTAGCCTTTTATTGTTCTGGAGTTTGTATCGAATAATCAGCTCTACACGATCGACTTTAATCTTAAAGTATGTTATCTACATTCGTTACGCAAACGTTAAGTCTATCTATATTCTAATTTTGCTGTTGTGTGTCAGGAGACTCGGAAGCTTTACTTCGGATTGTAATCAGTTCATTAATTATTATTAATACACAACATATTTTAAACGCTGCACTTGAAACTTCATGCCGCGAGTCTTCACTTGTTTCCTACATGTAGATATTTTATGAATATACTTTAGGTTCAGTTCACACTGCGAAAATACGCGACGCTACTTGGCGCTGCATTTTTAAGATAGCTATTAAAAAAATGAACTTTATTCACTACACAGTACACATAAAGATACACGTTTTCATAAGACCCAAGTCATAAACTGCACATGCGCTGTGCATCGCGGTGCAACCTGACATTCGAAGTCTTACAATGAAACGGGTATCTTCTTGTGTAATTATTATAAGTACTTAAGTTTTGAATAGCTATCTTAAAAATGCAGCGCTATGTCGCGTGTCGTTTCGTTTCGGTGTGAATTGACCCTTGACGCTGTATATAGAAAAAGTAAATAAATAATTATTTTGACTATATGGGTATGCAGCTGATTGCTGGTATACACCAGGGATTCTCAAACTCTTGGCTCCGCGAACCTCTGTTCAAGTTTTATGACGATAGCGAACCCCTAACTAATTTTCAGAAACTTATAATTTACACCCAAAATGTTGATCTGGTGTGAAAATCCACTCTTACATAAATATGTTGCAGCAAAGGGTAAAAGAAAATTCACCGTTTTGCGTGAGAGTTCGGGATACTCTTTATGTATTTCTCCCCAAAAATATATCAAGTATATCTGCCAGTCATCAAACTGCCAATATGTAAATTTTGTCGCGAACCTCTACCGTCGGATGGGGTTCGCGTACCCTTTGAGAAACCCTGGTATATACCTATACCTAACTATCGCCTAAATCTAATCTTCTTTTAGCATACCTGCAAAGCGTAACCCCTATGCAGGTATGCTAAAAGTGAAATTTCTTACCACAGTCACATATAATGTCATTGGCCAGTGCTACTAGCACGATTAATACGTCATGAGTTCATTCGACACAATTACCTTACCCTTTGTAACGATGCCAATGAGCGTTACTAGCCTTTTGGTGCTTTTGGCACTCTCGCCCGGATCTGTTCGGCGATTATGTCATGCACCAACATTCAACATCCGATTGTTGTCGCTAGGGGTGTCAGGTTAACGAAAAGTCCGGCCTTAAATAAAAAATTAACAAGATTCTTATGTAACCTTTAGCCAAGTTGCCATTGCTAATTACGACGATGAAGTTCGAAAACAAAAGTATAAGGTTATTGGCATAATATTAACGATGCTTATGTCAAATCCCATAAATTTTTGTTTTCAAACTTCATCGTCGTAATTAGCGATTTGTTTGACAACGATGTTGAAAAATTTTCGCCTGTCGCATTGCTGTTGCGAGATACAGAATCAGCCTGCCGTATCTCCATATCCTAGTGACAACCCTAGTAGTACCAGACACAAACAAATTATGAATTTTTATTGTTAGACTGTTAAGCGTAGTGAATATTTCTGTGTATCCGTTTCTGATTTATCGTATTGACGACGGCTTACACAGCTGCCAACTATATTTTACCATCAACTAAAGTTGCATATTATAAAGTTGGAAATTTTATCTCGCAAGCTACATTGTTGAAATTTTGTTTTAAATAATGATTAGTTTGTGACATTTGAATATTTGCAATCTTCTTTTGATAATAAAAACAACCATCACACTTTAATGTTAAAATATTAATGATATATGAGTAGGTATGTAGGCTATGTCGCGGCCTACGGGCTTATGTACATCATTATAGTGATACGCACCGAAAAGTGATACTGAAGGAAATATCTAATTTAGGAATGTTGTTTTGTCCTATTTTATAATGAAACACATTATAGTACCAATGATTCGGCAGAACTGAAATATGCTATTAATGTAAAATAGGATTTGTACACATACACAGTACACACAGGTAAGCAAATAGTCACACACTGTCAATCTCGCAATTGGAGTATATTATTATATACTATAAGTATGTAAAATCACTTCACAACAAAATCACAATTATACAGACATACTAGTTTTTGTTTTGTTTAAAATATTAAGTATTTAGATAAGATTTTACACGCGTTCAAAGCGCCCAAAAATTTCGAATCTCGCTATCTGTCGCGTGACGTCACGATATAACCCGGCCTTGATTACTCAAAAGTGGTTTACTTAATTAAAAATGTATCAAATCAAACGAATCAAACCTCCCCTTTATTTGAAGATTCTATCGACGATATCCCTCGTGACAGGATGGAAAGAAAAAACTCATCACCACTTCCACATCCACCGCTAAAATATAAAAAAATATTATTTTATAGAACAAAAATAAAATATATATTATGCTATTCATAACCAAATTTCATTTTTTTTTTAAATAAAACGCATAGCTGCGATACAAAGTAGCGTAGAGGGTTATGGTATGACGTCACCACTCACCGCCTCCAGAACGCGAAAGCCCACTTAAAAATTAAATATCTTGGAAACTAATTGACATATCGAAACAAAGATGTTTTATATTAAAAAGAGGTATCGAAATAATTCTTTCAGTATTTTTTATTTTCTACGGAGGCTTACAATCAAAATTAGCGAACATTCTCCAGTGGAGGATGCAAAGTAAGTATTTAAACTTTTTATAACATTGACAAGAATCGCCTATAAAATTTATTTATAATCGGTGTGTACTGTACTAGAGACCTACATTTCTTTATTTAAACACGAGTCGTGTATCAAATTAGAATAGTTCCCGGCTTTAAATGCGCCTCAAAAAACTTGACCCACATTATTATACTTATACGTTTTTTAAACATATAATTCATAATACTTTATGTTTATATATATAATTCTGTACGTGTTTATGTATAACTCCTCCTAAACGGCTGGAACGATTTGAATGAGTTTTATTGTATGCGTTTGGGTGGCGCCCTGGGTGGCTTATGCCCGTTTTCACCAACTGATTCCTAAACGATTCTTATGTAAGTGATCCTTTGGATAGGTGGTCTCCTAAAATCGGCACCTACCTCATTTCATTTTCATCAAGCTGGGTAACACTTAGCTATGGAACTCCTAGTTAAGTGACAGTTTTTTTTCTAATTTGCGTTCATACTATTGATATTTTATCGATAAATGTAACATTGCAAATTCTAGTATAAATAATTCACAGATGAATAATATAACATAAATAATCCATGTTAGTGTACTTTTGTATGCTTTGATAAATTATTCAGTAATTTTAATAACTAAATTAGTAAGACGATGACGTACAGCATGTTTAAA
Organism: Phengaris alcon alcon; assembly: GCA_037179445.1. Classification (NCBI taxonomy): domain Eukaryota; kingdom Metazoa; phylum Arthropoda; class Insecta; order Lepidoptera; family Lycaenidae; genus Phengaris; species Phengaris alcon. Next base: position 15,382 of record JAYRCH010000917.1, read on the forward strand.
CATGTACTGTGCTGTAAATTAAAAAGTAATAATGTCAGTTTCACTGATGAGTGACAGAGGAGTCATTTGAGGTTGTTTATTTACAATTCACAACCACGTTTACTGTCTCACAACCTCCAAATTGTTCGTTTATTCTTTTGTGGTTAATTATTATATCATTTTTATTAGATTAATTAAAAATATTTTCCATTAACTATGTTTCGCTGCCTGCTACTTGTGACATACCTATTTGTATGAAATTGTATCAGAGACGTCCAAGTAGGTAATGGTACAGGTAAATACATATTAAAAGAACAATCACTGCTTTTGATTTCGACATGATATTCAAGTATCACTAGAAAATTATGAATTCCATTGGTAAAAGAGTATGTAGGTAAGTATGAGAAAAGTACCTAAATGTAAAAAATGTAAATGAATAATACACTTATCTGTCTTTATATTCAAGAATATGTTCAATTTTTTCTAATAAAAATATTATCCTCTGTTTTGTCAACCTATATAGGATGAAGAAGTCGATATCATCATATTTATCAAAATGTTCCACTCTTTGGCGATATAATCGGGGTCTTTTTGGTAACAAGTCATTAGAAGCGCTGCTATCAAAGCTTCCATCATACGGGCTGCCCGAGAAATTATGTAAGTGGGTCACTAGTTTCTTAGCAGATAGAAGCATAAAGGTCGTAGTTGACGGCGAATGCTCGGAAACTCAGTCTGTTGATGCTGGTGTCCCTCAGGGCTGTGTGCTATCGCCTACCCTATTCATACTGCATATCAATGACATGTTACAGACCAACGGCATTCATTGCTATGCGGATGATAGTACAGGTGATGCTGTATATACCGGCTCCCCCAATATTTCTCGGCTAAATGTCATTGAGAGTCGAAACGAGCTTGTGTCTAAAATAGAGAATTCATTGAAGAAAGTCTCTGAATGGGGTAGACGTAACTTAGTCCAATTCAACCCCGCCAAGACAAAAGTCTGCGCGTTCACCACTAAAAAGTCACCAATGGTCGTATATCCTCGTTTCGAGGGCACATCTTTAACCATCTCCCCTAGCATTGAGATACTTGGCCTCAGCATATCGAGCGAAGTCCAGTTCCGATATCATCTAGAGGGTAACGCCAAGTTAGCCTCGAAGAAGCTTGGTGTTCTTAACAGAGCGAGACAGTACTTCAGTCCGGACCAACGCCTACAACTCTACAAGGCGCAGGTTCGGCCTCATATGGAATATTGTTCTCATCTCTGGGCAGGGGCGCCAAAATACCAACTGCTCCCTCTGGATCGTATCCAACGAAGGGCCGCTCGAATTGTTGACTGCCATTGTGTTTCAAACAGCTTGGACCCCTTGGAATTACGCCGAGATGTAGCTTCACTCTGCATCCTCTATCGGTTGTATCACGGGGAGTGCTCTGAGGAATTGTTCGGAATCATACCACCTGCAACTTTTCGCCATCGTCCCACGCGAAAAACATACCATCCTAATCACCTTGATGAGTGGCAGTCTTCCACCGTGCGCTTTTCGCGTAACTTTCTGCCGCGCACTGTAAAACTCTAGAACGAACTGTCACCAGCAGTATTTCCGGACCTATACGACCTGCAAACCTTCAAGAAGAGAGCGTATTCCCTCTTAAAAGGCCGGCAACGCACCTGCAGCTCTTCTGATGTTGCGAGTGTCCATGGGCGACGGTAGTTGCTTACCATCAGGTAACCCGTTTGCTCGCTTGCCCCCTTATTTAATAAAAAAAAAAAAAAAAAAAAAATCAAGCACTTCAACAGCGTCTAAAGTTACCAATAACTGGCTTAGATCGTCTTCCATTTCAAGGGATTCACGTATTTTCAATCACAATGTAATGTTAGGTGACAGTTAAGGCGCGAAATTTCGGGCCCCTAAAGTTAGAGGCCCCCCAAGGTCTTAGGTGACACCTAAGCGTTGGTGAAAACAATTTTTCTTAAGAGACGCCCTAAATGGCCGCTAAGGGACACTTAAAATTAGGAGTCAGTTGGTGAAAACGGGCATTAGATTCACAAATCAGCCCGGCAGGACAACGTCTGTCGGATCCGCTCGTATGTTATATATTTTTTATTGTTCAATTCGCCTATGCCCCAGGCGGCAAGTGCAGAGGGCGGTCAAATTCGCACTATACAGACGAATATTTCGTGTGATATTTAAAAAATAAATCATTCATTCAAATTTCTTATATTCTACGTATAAAAGGATGTACTGTGTTACTATAATCCATTAAAAAACAACACCTTTTCATAAATTTTTTTTAAACCACAAGATTTTTAAAAATCTACATTGTGCACATCTATCGATACGCCAGTATGTCGCCGATTTTTGTTGCGTATTTTAGTTTTATTCATTACGCAAAATATGATCGAATATATTATATAAATTAAATACTATATTTAGATACATGTATATATATTTAGATACTTTGGCTCTTATTGTAGTATATTTTGACCTAAAATCATCGCCTAAAACATAAGTTATGAATTAGATAACTACAAACACTCCAACCTGTTCAACTATTTTCTAAAGAAATAATATGGCATTTGATCGAAACATATCAGAAATTGTAAAAGATTTGACTGTGCTGCCATGCCGAATCCTAATTTTGCTTTTCTTATTGGTACTAATATTTTGAAAATGTCAATTGAAGTACTGCAACAGTATGGAACAGATCTGGCTCGAAAGTACGAGCCAAATTTAAGCGCCGTTGAATTCTGTCAGGAACTCTATGTTTATACAGAGCAAGCGGTGCTTTAATTTGGTGATATAGAAAAGGCTAACGGTTTCTATCTCTCGCAACAGATCTATGCGCATGATTTGCAGGATGCTTTTCCTAATATTTGTATTGCCCTGCGAATTTACTCTACGCTTCCCACTACCTTCGCAAGCTGTCAGCGAAGTTTTAGCAAACTTAAACTAATTAAAAAATATTTGCGTTCTTCTATGAGCCAGGGACGCTTATCGAGTCTTACAATCTTGGCGATAGAAAACCGAATTGCACACGAATTAAAATTATGACAAGGCTATATATTTATTAAGCTCGAAGAGTAAAATTGTAATTGTAATTCAGAAATGCAATACTAAGTATATTTGATTTTTATTTTGATTATACATATTTTTATTTTTAATTCTATCCTGTGCTGTGTGCTCCGAAAATTAATTTCGAATACTTCGGACAAATGATTCGCTGCATGTGTAAAGAAAGATGTTTAGGCAAAAAAATATTTCTCATGTATATGGGTGACTCTCCGCTAAACGCAAACTCGCTAACTAAAATATAAAGAAATAATATTTTTTTCGAGTAGCACAATTGTTTTTCTACCTAAACATCTTCACATAATCAGTAAATTATGTGCCTGAAATATCCGTTATTGATTTTTCTAGACCTATCTCTATTTCTAGACTAGATATATCGTTTATTTATCTTATTATATATCTTTAAATTAATTGGCTTAACACAGAAAGAACAGGTCTTCCGGAAATAATGGATGCATTATCTAATCGCAAAACCTATGTCCAAATGTCAATCAAAGTGGACACCTAATATCTGAAATTATAAAGATGATATAGGTAAATATACCTAAGTGGGCGGGGACGGCAATTTTCAGTTTTCGCACCGCCTAAAAATATTTGAAGATCCGGGGCTAGAACCAGCTACCTAATTAATAACATTTTAGTTTCCGAAGCACGTCTTGTTACGTTTAATATTTATGTAAGAATCGGCTAATAATTATATTGGTGATGACCCCAAAACAAGAACATCGAAAACAGTGTTTAAAAAACGCGCAGTGCAGCATAGAGGCAGCGGCGTAGATCGTCGTAGTTCTAAAGCCAGAAATATTGTGTTGTATTTTATGCATTTAAGGGTCAATTCATACCGAAACGATATGCGACATGGCGCTGCATTTTTAAGATTAATAATATATTATATCTTATTTATACGCAATACTTATCCACTTTTCATAAAAATATTAATACGATTATATAAAATATAAGCAATAACTTTGTGCTGCGTTTTAGAGAAATTATGCGAACGGAGGAGTACTAAATTTCGCACAGTTAAAGTTTATATGGAGGAGCGAGCTGCACTTAAAATAATAAAAATAATGTTACAGACACTACCATGCGTATCGCAATTTAGTCACACGTTGACGTTGGTCAATATAATATTTTTCACATTCAATAGACAACGTTTACACTTTTTATTTCGTATCTAAAAGGCAAAAGAAACCCTTAAAAGTACAAACTTTAAAAAATGAAGTATGGTTGAAATTCGACCACTACTGGCGACTACTTAATCCACATTTTGTTCAAAATAAACGAAATATTTTGACGCTTAAATTAGGTATTTTATATTAAATATCGATCCGTAACCATATCCACAAATGGAATCTGAAACGCTTGAATTATTGGAAATACGCTACGAGCAAGGAAAAATGGGGTTTCTTACCCTACGGAAAAGAAGCCCGATAAAATATTCAAAAGTTTGCATTTAATATTTCTACACCGCAAAATTAAGCCATTGATGAAATATTTAGTAGCATAGAATGAATAAACGTGCATTCCTTGACATTAGATAAACAATTTTTTCTTCGCTACAATACACAGCCGTAGGTCGTCGTTATTAATGGCATAAAACCATCACGTTAAAATTTTTGGCACCATTCCCACAGATAGAATTTTCATTATGTCTGATCGACCGCGAGTGTCCAAAGATCGGCTGAAAATAAGTACCATATGGGTCATCTGTAACCATAAGTGATACAATTAGTTTTGTTGTAGATTTGTTATCACGTCTTACTAAGACGTGTCTTGACGTACTTAATATTCTGAATAATAAAAAGATCTCAGAATTAGGAATTCGTTGGTTGTGACTCGTCTCCAAATACTCTTCTAACACTAATCTATTGATTTAAAATTGTTTCAGAACGTATCAATTATACTTACATATTTTAAAATGTATATTATATTCACTCACTTTCTATGTTCTTATGTAAATTATTACTAGGTACTAGTTATTTCTGGTTTAAGTATGTCCGTCCATCTTTCTGTCTGTCAGCGACTTTGCCCACTAATAGGTAGAGTGATAGAGTCATTCCTCCAAGGGTGGAATTGCTAAAGTTATTTAAGACAACACCAAAAGCCAATAAAGAGTATTTAATAATATATTTACCCAATAGATTTAAAAAAAAAATATTTTGATTTTTCAATCACTCCACTAACCTTCAGGAATGTCTACTACACTCTTAAATATAAGAAACTTTTACTATGGAATGAACTTTTCTACATCTCTGATTCATAAAAATTAAGTGTTAGCCTTAGGGCCTAATTACGACGTACAGTACGTGGTCTTTTTTAATGTCTTACGGCAATATTAGTTTTGTGTGACAGAAGATGTAAAAAAAAAACTGCGATTCCCGAAGGACATTAGCAGCGTGGTTTTACTATACTTTTGTATGAAAAATCATCCTTACTAATGTTATAAACGCGAAAGTTTGTAAGAATGTATGGATGTTAGGATGTTTGTTACTCTTTCACCCAACAACTACTGAACGTATTTGAATGAGATTTGGTATGGTTACATAAACTGGATTAACACATGGGGTAGGTACTTTTTATCGCTGAAAAAAATATTGTTTCCGCGGGATTTGTTGTTGAGCGTACGAAGTCGCGGGCAACACCTAGTTCTGTATAAGCACATATACCGTGACTTGTGTACTTTACTTGTTAAAGAGCTACTTTATAATATAAACAATGAATAAGAACGTTGAACTCACGTCGTGCACCTCTCGTTAGGGAATTGCTAATTATAAATCAGGTCAATATTGTTTAGAAAGTAGAGAATGTACCAACAATGGAATAATTATTTTAGTACATTTTTGAGCAGCTGCTAAGCGAAGTCGTGTCTTATTTACTGAATTAGTTTCTGGTGCAAGTAACATACTCAGATAATATATTTATAAAGGCTATCCTACACGTACCACATCCATACACACCACACCGACGCGACACAATGTGGTCAAGTTGTGGCTTCTTGTCGTTCCGTTGTGGTGCCGACAAAATGTCTATGTATGTTATGAATTACCGGTAGAAATACTCGGAGTCGCTGGTGGTTGCGTTGTGGTTGCGATTTGATTTGCTCACAGCTTGACCACCTTTTGTCGCGTCGGTGTAGCGTGGTTGTGGCTCGTGTGGGCATAAGGCTGCCTCAAGTGAGCGCTCGGTCTAAGGGTAAGTTTACAGCGAGACGTGACGCGACGCAGCGCTGCATTTTTTAAGGAAGCGATTCAAAATTGAACTTATTCACTACACAAGAAGATACACGTTTAATTGCAAGAGTTCGAATTTTGAGTCGCACCGAGCTGCGTAGTGCGATGCCGCTCTGAAGTTTTAAATTTCCTATCACCAGGGTTAAGTAAACAGGGAAGCAAATCACCGTATCTTATCTAATCTTATCCTAGCTCTGGGTGGTCACATTCTTCCAGATATAGTCAAGTGTGCCATATACATGGGATATTGCGTAACCAGAAATGACAACTGCAGTATGCGATTCTAGTCTTGTTATTCTGATTGAATACTTCCATAGCCAAGAATAGCTCAATGCTAGTCTTGATCTAGTAAGATTAATAGTTTAGATCATAGGCCAAAAACAAGGTCATTTTGTAGATCTAGAATAATTATTATAATTTTTCGAGGTACAATTTTGTAGTTATAGGGTTAGTTTAGTTAGTAGGGTTAGTTAAGTTTTGTAGCTTAATTATTATTATTATGAAATAGAAGCCCTTTTTCATTTGCATAACATTTATTTTGAGGAAGTTAGTCTTTAAATGCAATAGATAATATTATTATTATTATTATTATAGCCCTCTGACCTTATGTATTAAGAAAAATTTCCGTAGATAACAATATTGTGACCGCTGTCATTACACCTTCAACCTTACTGGAATGTCGATGTTTTTACATAATTTGGTGTGTCGCCAAGTATCTCGCTTATTTTAGAGTTCTGTATTTTTCACTGTACACAATTATGCATTTCTGTTATTGAAACCCACATAAAATGAACTTTGGACATTGACAAACAACTGAAGTTAAAATACACGTAAACGTACACGAATTATTTACTTTACTTTAAACAGGACAGGGTATAATTTAAAACAATAAATTTTGAGGTATTGAATGCATAGTAGTAGTAGTCGTTCACGTAGGCAATCGTAATCATTTATTTGTTAAATAAAAATATTATACAATACTGAAACGGTACATGGTTTTCAATCATTAAATTAACAAATTAAAATTTTAGAGGCGCGTCGTATGACCAAAAGGAATACTACGGCCTATTGTTTGTTAAATTCCGTCTCCGTTAGCCAGCCTAAAATGGTGTTGTCGTATGTGTGCAATATTAATCAGTAATAAATGATTGAAATCATGATGATAACATGCGCCTGGCTGCTAGTATCAGAGTGTGGCATACTCCCCTCGCCGGCTCGCGCGAGCCACTCGCACGTCAGCGTAAAAATAAAAGTCCACTGCGCTTGCGTACTTCAACCTATATAGAAATTATTAGTAAATCGCCGAGCGTGCGCTTGGCAGCCGCCGGTTCCGGATCACTTGCGAATATCAAAATCTAACCTCCAACAATAACATATCTTCTGAACTAACGTTAACAGACAGTAAAACAGTGATAAAAGTTGTGTACACAGTATTCATTGTGAAGGAATATCGTGACGCTTAAGCTTAAAAATAAATGCCGGCAACATGCGCGTGAGTTTTCAATCGATTAGAATTTGACGTACCTATAATAAATAATGACAAAGTGATTTTATTACTGATAACAGTGCAGTGCATTTTGGAGATCATGCCGGAGAAATCACGAAGACGTAAAAACAATAAAAATAAGCGAAAAAATAATAGAAATAAAAGTGAACAATCTCTGAACAAGGTCAGTGCTAATGACGTACAAAATAAAGTTGAAAGTGTAAATAACGAGGTAGGTCAAAGTAACGATACCCAAGTTACAAACTTAGAAACCCCGCTTAGAGTACCGAGTGACGTAGACGAAGTTTCTACTACTGTAAGTAGCAGCCAAACTGAAAATGGAATTTTAATTTGTGAAAATGAATTACAAAAAAGTGAAGGTCATTCAGTTGAAACGCCTTGCAGTCCGTCACTTGATTTATCTTCTAAAAACACCGGAGACGAAGTGGATTGTGCTTGCCATAATAATGAAACTGCCACTGAAAATTTGAACATGAATTATATTCCCGAAATTTCCGAAATAAGTGATGCACAAATTGACAGTAAAATTATATGCGATCAAAAAGAAAGTGATTTAGACATTGTTAACAAACGTAACGAATCTCTTATTGAATATTTTGTAGAATCTCCAGACCAAAAGTCAGTACATAACCCAAAATTATCTAATAATGTAAAAAGTAAAAGCGTTGATAATGATGATAGTCCAACAATAACTGAAGTAACAGAAGAAATTCCGCCAAATAATGAAAATGATGCAAGTTTATCCATTATAGATTGTAAGAATATTATCATAACTGATGCTGATTCTGATATTGAGTGGCAAAAAACAGACGATTTAAAAGATTCAGACGTTGACTTTACAAATGATCTCAAAGTCTTACCTGTCAATAGCATACCACTTAACACTGCTCAATGTGACAAAGCTATTATTTTAAAAACTGAAGATGAAAGGTCACTGAGAAATTTTTTGCAAACTTTAAACCTTTCCACTAATCCTGAAGATTCAAACACTTTAGAAATTAGAGCAGAAATAGAACATATTATTAATCGTGAAATAAAACATAGATTACGAAAAAGAGGACTGGCAGATGATTTTGGTTTTCAACAAGTCGGACCTTCACGGTCGTTGACCGTAATTGATGAAGAAGGAAGCAGTGAATCCTCAGCAACATCTCGCCGCCAATCTTATTTAAGTGAAAAAGCAAGTGACACTGATGAGTTAGAAGATGATGTATTTGAAAGCAAAATCAAAGATTGCAAGGATCAACGAATTCAAATAAAACCCGCTCATCGAATATATCCGACATTTCGAACTATACCACAAGAGTGTATACGTGTAGGTGCAAAAATTAAAGAACCTGAAATAACAGAAGCTCGAGGTAGCTGGGCAATGAAAACAACAGAAACATTGACAGGAGCTGAATTGGTTTATTTAACAGACTCATCTAGTAGCACAAGTTCTATATACGATTTAAATGATGATAAAGAAACTGCAGAAGACAATGATATTTCAGTCCGGATAATAACACCAACTATTGAAGTTACGGACACAGAAAAACTTTTGACAAATTCTTGTTTGATGAAAACTGACAAGAAAGAATACAAAAATAATAATGAAATACATGCTAATATATCTGAGGGTATGACTAGCCATAGTTTAATACAAAAAGACAAACATAATGAAAGTCCACACGAAATAGTTATAGAATCAATTGATAATATTGAAACTAATTTATATGTCAAAGAAATATCTGATGATAGTCTTACTTCTGCGCCGAAAAATAAAGTTAATGATAACAATTCAATAACATCAACTGAAAATTGTCCTAAAGTAGCAAACAAGTATGATTTAGAAATGAAAGTTATAAAATGTGAACTGAATGATGCAATTAACAACTTAATAAAAGAAGTAACATCAGATTCTGAGTGTGCACAGTCTGAAAACTTGCTTCAACGTCAAGATTCTTCTAGTAGTCTTGGATCTTCTCAGTGTACAGCCAAATATAATCCAAATCATTCATCTCTTAATGATGTTGCGGATACTATAAGCGAAAATCCTAATGAACCATATTCTCAAATGCCTCACGTAAAGGAAGTTTATGAGCAAGCTGTCTCTGGTCAAAATGAAGCAGCTATTAGTTTATATTCTAAAACTGACAAAAAACCACATACATTAAAAGAAGTATGTCTACAAAAAATAACGTCACTTCCATATGGAGATAAAATATTGGAAGAGCTTGCTAACGTATCAGAATGTTTACAAAACATGAGCTTACAAAATACAATGACGTTTTCTATAGATTCCAAGAAAGTATTGGAATCAAGTAGTCATTCTGTAAACAATAAATTAAATTTAGAACGTAACTCGATTCCGCCTCCAATACAACCAAGAACATCTTCGCTTAAGATCACCAAAGATGAGTATAATCAAGAACTTTTATCTACTCCGGGGCGAAATATTAGATGTTTATCGCCATCAAATAAAATGATAATGGAAAATACCAACACTGTAATAAAAGCCCATAAGCCGCGATTCTCATTACCTACGAAGTATATTGATGACAATTTTATACATAGAGACAATAGTGAAAAGTATCAAATGAAATCTGAAACTGGTAGCCGATTGTTATCTTTACTACGTGACACCTCTGTAAAGAGCAATAGCAATCCTTTCTTATACAAGTCTAATAGGGAAGAAAATTTAGAAAAACTGTCAAAAATAGGTTTCTCCGAGAACTTTCGTCAATACGCAAAAAGTAACAAATGTACTTCATCACAATTTGAATCACATGAAAAATACATGAGTGACACGTTTAGATCTATACCTTCCCCAAAATTAAGGTCTTTTTCGTCTTCATTTTATGAGAGTGATGATAGTTCAGATATAACGGAAAACGCCTTACGTAAAATCCATAATGAAAAGAGATACTTTCATTACTCAACGGGTAATTTAAATAAAGACATTGAAAATGATGTTTCATCTATTCAAAACATGCATAGACACTATATGAATGTAAGAGAGAAAGTTAGAGACTCTCGTCCACGTAGACCTTCCTTGCCCAAAGATTTATGTGACCAACAAATGGAATATATTAGACAAAAAGAAAAAGAAGTGGATGCAGAATTACAGCGCTTAGAACGAGAAAATCCGTTAATCAAAAGTAAAAGAAGTCCTAGAGCACCTATGATATCCGAAGAAAGTTTCGAACGTAGAACGCTTTCCTCATCTTACAAGAAACCTTTAATTAAAGAAGTCCGGTCAAGTAGAACAGAGAAAAGACAAATGTCCTCGATATTTAGCAGTAGTGAGGAAGAGCTGCGCCGTGAAAAAATGTATTCCGAGTATGTTAATCAAATGGCTGAAAGAGAAAAAAGAAGAGAACATAAAGTTATTAAAATAACTAAACCATCGCCTGCAGATAGTGTTAAACTTTCCAAAAGTACGACAGCGCTAGATTCAGTAGACCGTAGAATGAATAATCCCATCGAGGGTGAATTTATATCTAAAGCAAGAGAGAGGTGGAATAAACTTGGTATTACCGACCCCGAGACTGAAGATGAAAAGGACCAAAATAGTAATGTGTATAGAGAACCTAAAGTAATAGAACATAAAATAAAAGTGATCGATGCTGGGGAGGAAAAAGACTTTAAAGGACTTCCCAGTCACTTGCAGGAGTTTGTGAGTTTTACGGTTAAAGACACAGATAGAAGAAACAGTCCTGGTGAGTCAGATCCGGATAAACCTCCCGTGCATGTTGTGGTGTTGAGTGCAGTGATCATTTTGATGTTGACTGTTGGAAGATATTTGATGAGACTCATACGAAACGTGTAACATCTAATAGTATATGTTTGAATAGTTTTACGCATAATTAACAAACACATGTGTAAGGAACCGCATGCTATTGTAGTGCCTACTAATAATAAACTAATTTAAATTATTTTAGATTTAGTAACAGTAAATAAACAAACATAGGTAACGGCAAGAAATAAATGTCTTCAAATTCAATTGACTATCATACTAGTTTATGTTATATCTAGAGTAATTGCTTCTGAATGTTCATAATAAATTATTATAATCTATGATTTTGCAGTCAGTCTACATGAATTTCATAATATTCTGATACTACACATGGCTGACTTTCATTTTAAATTTTACAAAATGTATTATGTGACAGTGAGTAGAGCTTATAAGTATTAGAATCCTTAAATTCCTATTAGTGGACTCTTAGACAAGCAATAGTTTAGATTAGAATCATTGTTTATGCAAACAAAATACAAAGTTCTAGATTCCTTTATTGGATTTTGATGAAAATAGTATGTAAATATTAAAAATATTTCTTTTAGTTAATTGAATTTCTTTAATAAAATATATACATTTTCTTGACTACAATTACATTGTCGAACAAAGTTCTGAAAACATTGCCACTCATTCTAGAAGTTGGTTTATTAGCAGTTTGCCATTGCTTAGGTCCGGTCGGTCAGTCATTATAGAAGTACTTATAGACAGCTGTTTACAAGTATCTTTCTAAGGTTATACTGATAACTCACTATCACTGAAATGACGAGTGATAAGATAGGAAATGCTCATTTCGATTATTTTAAGATTTCAATTAAGGTGTTAATTATTATTTAACTCTTTGCAACAAAGTTTTATAGAGTTTACCGTATTGTGATTTACTTTATGGAAATGTGTAGGTAATGAAAATGAATCACTAACTTACTACTTAGATATATTTTGCACTCAATATATTATTTTGTACACATTACACAATGTATAACAGTAATTTTTAATCACATTTAATTCACAACATTTAAATAGTAATATTTTAAATAAATGTAAATTAAAAGAGTAAGTAGTTAATGAGACACATTCTTTAAAATATTAAACTTCAGCAAAGCAGTAAATATTAACTTATGAAGAACTTATTTTAGTCTCTACAAAGTTTTCGCAGAATTTTGCTTCCCTTCTCTCTATTGTTAAAATGTGGAATATTGTTTAGGTTAACTTTATGAGCATTATTAAATAAGTAACTATATTTTACACTTAAATATGACTTAACTACGTACGTAAATATGACTTTACTATAAAATACTAATTGGTATTTTAAATACATTTCCTTATAAATAATAAAATTAAAGGTTGATGTTGATTTAAGTTAGTAATACCTGCTTAAGTAAAGGCTTACTAATTGCGCTGACGCATAATAATAAAGAAACATTTAGTTAAGTACTTCACTTGAAAGCAATAAATTCTGTAGTGTTGCCTTGACACACATTAGCGAGAAAAATCTTATCTTAAATCACAACACGCTCGTGAAAATATTTGGACCGTCTAAATCTGTACCGGCCTTTTCGTGAGTCAAGTCTCAAGTCTCCTGTGTACGCCTTCACCCGGTTAGAACATTAAGTATTTACGTCGTTGTTGAGACGTTCCTTATTTACAGTCGAGAGGTCAAGGAGATTTAATTGCACAAAGGGATAATATTTTACATTAATCAAACGGTTTGTAAGAGATTTCATGTAGACACTAACAACAAAGGATTTAAATGCTGTGGCATTGTGGACACTTTCTTACCCAAACTGCATTGGTACCTACTATTTTTTTCGTGGCGTTTAATAGGGGGCTGAGTAAATAGTACTTTATTTTTAAAAATCTAGATGTTTCTGATGCTGGTTGATTGTAAAATTAGTTGGTCTGTTAAACGTTATCAGTTAATGTGCTTTTAACAGTTGATCTGGACCGTACCTATCAATAACGACGATATTAAATATTGCAAATTGCATTTCAATTCCATGAATAGTAAAATTAAATAGGGCAATTTTCATTATCATGATGTTAAATGATGGAAAATACACTTTGCGTAGAAGTATTATTTTTAAACAAACAATTAAACCGACTTCCAAAGTAAAAAAAAGTGTGAAATAAAATTTGATTTCCAAAAAATGTTAACTATTTTTCTACTCAATCTTCAAAATTTTGGAGTCGGTATTTCGAGAAGTTCCCTCGATTCCTCAAGGATGCCATCATCAGGTCACCACTTTTGTGAAAACGGGACCAACTTCGCAGTATACCCTTTACATCAAAAAAATTATTTTGAAAATCGGTCAACAGACGGCGGAGTTACCGTTGAACATACAAAACGTTTATCCGCCTCCTTTTATTGGAAGTAGGTTAAAAAGCATTAAAATATCTGAATTTACTTAAATTACGTAGGTACTTCATAAGTTAAACTTTCTTCAACTAGTCAAACGCTTTGATATTAACACTGCTGTTGAAATATTATAATAATATCTATTGAATAGCTAACATGACTTAAAAATTTAATGAAGAAGGTATTTATGATTCAAATTCGAAATACAAATCTTTTTATATACCTACACGCAATTGTTTTTAAACGCTAACCTTATTAATAATAATATTTACACCACGGATACGCAATCCATGTTGCTGTCTTTGTCTGTCAAGTGGATTTTCCAACGTATCGGGCAAATACAGCAATATTTTTATTAATAAGTGGGTAAATTAACGTAATTCTTACTACCTAGTTCACAAGCACGTGCTATATGGTAAACGCCATAAAGGTAATGAATGAAAAGTAACTTTGATACGACACAGTTACCATTTTGCATGTATTTCAGTGCAGCTATAAATAAAGATGGGCGAATATGCACTGGCAATGAGTAGGTGTTTCCTTGCCTTGGCTCGTAAATACAAATTCTCACTGCAACTACAATATAAAATGCGATGAAACGGTGGAATCAGAATAAATAGCTGTAATAAAATCGCTTACATCATTTACTTTGACGTAAAATACGACTGATGCTATTTGTTTTACTACAAATTATTTTGCCCTACAAATTACAATGCTCTTGTATTGATCGCCTTATAAGAAACAACAGGGGGTCTAAAAAGGCCACAAGGTAAAATGGTAAAATGGCTACATGATTCATCTGATTTCATCATCATCATTAGAAATATGAGTTGAAAAAAATATATAATGTCGCACATAATATGAGTTGAAAAATATATTATGAAACATAATATGAAACACCTAAAGTGGCCTTTTCAGACCCCCAGGTCGCTGGCGAAAAAATTGAAAAAAAAAACGATATCTTTGGTCAAAACTAATACTGATACATAAATAAAAAATAAATACATATGAGAATCGAAAAAGCGATAAAAAGCGACACACTTGACAGTTGACACCACTTTATGGACTGTGTCGCGCTTTGACGCCTTCTCTTTTATCGCAAGTTAACCTAGATAGGCTTCACTCGGATAGGTAATAGCATCCAATCTGCAAATAAATTATAGTAATAACATCTCTATGTTCCTATCTCTATGTGTATGATCTATAGTATATGGTAATAAATAATAATTAATCCAGTACCATTGTAAAAACAATAAAAATCGATTGGTGCCGCGAGTCACCATTTTCCATATGGCTAATCACACGAGTCATCCAGACGTAATTTGGCATATCAGGAACCATAACAAAGAGCATGTAAAGAGCCCGCGGGCGCGCCGGAAGTTATTTGACTGCGGAAGTGTCGTCACGCGGGGGACGCGTTGACATTCACCGGGTTTGTGCGTGATTTTTGTTCAATATTTTTGTACCTATCAGGTGACAAAGAAAGGTGAAATGTTGTCCTTTATTTGCACTGCTAAAGTTTTCTGGTGTAAATGAGACTTTTCTTATACGAGAATGTAACATTATTGTAATTTTTATGCTTACTCATATAATATATCTTTGCTTCTATATCTATGTATATCTTTAAGTAATATGTCCCAATGATTCGCTAATATAATATGACTAGCCGTAACCGCTAACAGCAGTAGTTTAATTTGCAATGTAGACCAGAGGCGTTAGCTGCAGTATCAGCCGTATCAATAATTTTAAGGGGCCCCGGGCTGTCAGAAAAAAAGTAAAACATTATCTACACATTACACAGTATCCCTCCAGGATTGCATTTAATCTTGGCACACAGATAGTTACTATGACGTAGAAATCCGTTCAAATGGATTTTTTGGAATTCCCCACGAGGGTGCAATGGAGGACGCGGATAAATTTGCGCTAAAGCTAAAAAGCTAGTTATGTATATATATACTATAATATTTAGTTAATTTAAATATTTATTTTCCCTCTCTGCTCCATTTGTGTTCTGATGTAAGTATTGTTAATATTATATTGCAAGCATAAAAATGATTTTCATCTTTTCGTCGTTCGATGTTTTTGCCTCTCACCCCCACAAGGGACAAGTCACTAGACATAATCAATACCAACCGATCTGATGATGTTAAATCCTTTTGTTTAATTAAAAGTTTTAGCAAAGCTGCCTCCTGACAAACGGCTTTAGCCAGAACAATTATTTTTAATTGCACGAGCTGGGCGCGAAAGCATTGCTTTATTTTTAACGGCTAGAATAACTACAATTATAGGATTTTATAACTGCACGACTGTAGTGCGAATAAAATGGATTTTGCTGATCCATCAGTTGAGGATTTATTGTTAGTTGGAACTTGGGAGTCACTCCAAAATTAGGACAGTTGCTGCATCTATTAGTAAAATAAGATTAAGGCTGTATAAAAATAAGGCTTTTACAGTGGCCACGTAGTGGTTAAAAAAGGAGTGGTTACTTAGTTGTGTTTTTGCTCCTTTTATGGCATCTTCATATAAATTTTATGGCAATATGAATAAGTTATTTTACAACAAAAATTTTGTTTCATATCGATATTAAGTGTAATTTACAAATGTTCAAAATGTAGAAAAATGATTTAACAATTTCAATTTTAAAAAAGGCAATATTAGAAATTGTATTCTTAGAAAAAATAAATAAAAATTTAATCACTTAAGTATTTATAACGCCATCTATCTAACGAATGTTGAAACTATTATCATTAGTTCATACTATATCCGCTAGATGTCTATTCGTGTATTAATGTTATATCTATCAACTTACTAAACAATAAAAATAACTTTGAAAGCGCACGCGCTGTTTAATTGACAATCAGTAGAGTTAAAAAGTAACGATAATAATAATAATTAGGTGAAGTCGAAGGTAAAAATAATCTTATGTGTCGAGTTGAAGAAAACGATAATAATATTTTGACATAATATTGTATTTTTACAGCATTTATGCACAAGAACATTTCAAAAATAATTATGTAATCTAACTGTTCACCATTATGGAACACATTTTTTGTCATATTCAAACTCAGTGGAAATTCGTATGAACGTCTGTAACGCTCCAAATCCTTCTCTTGCAGCGCTCAGTATAAGTCATGTCAGCCGAAATTCCCGGCCGTGGGAGAGTCCGCAGCGGGCAAGATTAATTAGAGCTGTGGTTAAATTAATAACAGGGTCAGCCCGGACCTCGGGCTCCAGCGCCAACAATACTGAATCAAACCCGGCAGAGCCGAATCGTTATAATATATAAACAAAACTTCTAGCTTAGTTTTCAAACGTGAAAGTTAACTACCAGGTATATCTTATAGGTACTTTTAACGAGACAATCTTGTATATATTATATAATCGGAATCTCGACAACGGCTATAAGTATTACCATGTAATTTAGTATGCAGGGAGTTTTGGTGGAGAAAAATCTAGCTAGGTCTTATTCCTTAGAAACTGCGCATGTTTAGCAATATATTATGTTTTTTCTTTCGTCGTTCAACAATATTATATCAATAATTTCGACTCTCTTACGTCAGTCTGATTGGCAGCTTGGTATGTGTACCTATGTATAGTTTTTGCGTTGTTTGGAAATTTGGAACGTGGTTGGTTTGAATCCCGGTCAGATAAATATTTTTGTGATTCAGTTTATTTATTTTTAATTTAACAGAACTCAGTTACACAGGTACTACTTAGTAATGAACACATTGATAGGTTTTGTGCACATTTTTTTTAATGAATGGAGCCGATTGTCTATGTAAGTGCTAACTGCAAACAATATAATATTATCAAAATAGTATTATTTACTTTTGGATCTACCTACCAGCCTACTTGTTCAGGTACCTAATACTCACCTAAGTACTACGAAATAGGTACACGACCATAATTATAATGTGAAGATTGTGTGTGGAAGTGATTTGTTTTAACAAAATAATGGACACGGCTTCAGTATTAAAATTTTGGATACAGACTTCTGGCTGGAAATATTGTATGTAAATATCTCTCAAAGGCGCCACTTATCTTGGCCCTCAATAACATCCATCTGAAATTCAATTTGTATAACACTTGAAGATTTTACATAAATGTGTTTAATTTATAAACAAATTACGTTTCCATCGTTCTCTACCTTTGTAAGCAAGATTAATTGTGAAATACTTGGCGTCATAGGATTTAAATTGTTTTTTAACTAATTTTAACGCCCTCAGGAAACTGATTAATAAGTGCATAACGCTACTGTTTCTGTATTTCTTTACGTCCTATTAATTATTATAAAATAATAAAATATTTTCTTATAATTTATAGCAATACGCTTGGACTTTTAACTGTCTTGGTGTTATTCACCTTTTATGAATGAGTAAGTAGGTACTTATTGAGTAGATTTATATTAGTCTTTTATGCGGCAAAACGAAAAGTTTTCGTGCCTGCAGTACCTACTGCTTCTTTTTAAGTATAAGGAATAGACTTTGAAATATTTTGCTTACAGCAGTAATGGGTCTTAAGATGTTCGCCAATTACCCACGTACACGTCACGACAGGATGCAAATTAGGGTCATGAAGTTGTAGATCATCGCTCATAATATTGTCTAATACAAGGCTTAATACGAGCTGACAATTATTACACATACATACATTACAGTACATAATATTATGATTGACGAAGGACTTTCCAACGGGGTCTTGACCGAACATCATAATCAGTGTGCTGAATGAGAGTTTTTTACACTACTCGCCGTGAAGTAAACTACAATTTGTATGGCATCGAATTAGTTACCATTGTTTGCCACTAGGCGTAACGAATTCGATGCCCTAGTCTACGATCGATACACTTGTTTTGATGCCATACAAATTGTAGTTAACTTCTTCATAGCGAGTAGTGACAAAAACTCGTACTCAGCAATAATATTTAGCAAAGGAAATATTATTTGAACTACGAAAGATTTTTTGTTTATAGTTCAAAGACGAGGTACGCGTACGACGATCTGAGATCTTCAAAGAATAGATAATGAGTATAAATTGTACATCTTTTACAAACACCTGAACAGTTTGTAAATCTGAATACCTAGTCTTATCTGTACTTCCTATGTACAAAATACTACCCTTCTTGTGACTATTTGTAATGTGTCCTAGCAAATTAGGAAGTGATTTTTTTTAAATTATTTGGTACCTAAATAAATTAAAGAAAATCATTTTTTCAGAAGTAGGCATAAATCTTTTTTACATATTACTGAATAGTCTTTAATTTTTTAAAGGTCGCTCGACCTCTAGTTTAGAGGTCGCTCGACCTCTAGTTATAATTATTTTTTTTTCGACCATAATTCATATTTTAATTTTGTAAGTACCTATGTGCATTTTCGCTATGAAAGATTGACAATTTTTGTGTCAAACAAACACCTACTGTTATTAAGTATACAAACGCATGGTAGTGTGAATGATTTCTGTGTATGTGTATCTCTAAGCATTATAAAAAAATACTAGCTTTTTGCACAATTTCCTCCACATAGAATTTAACTATTCCAAATTTCATACTCTATATAAGATAGTCGGTAGAGTCGCGACGTAGTCAATACCCTAGGTATTAAATTCAAAAGCTCAGGAATACCTCGGAAAAGCCAGCTGGCAAAGGTACCACTGGCTCCGAGGTACAACATGTTCCGCTTTTAGTCACATTTGTTATATTATTATTTTCACATTTTAAGAACGTTTAAAATAAGCGATCGAATGTATAATTGAATACGCGCCAAGCTTCCATTAGGTATTGTATGAAAGATGATGATGATGATTACTGTATGTTACATAATGACATATGCTTGCAGTTTTTTAAACAATGTCGAAAGGGCAATGCTCAGGCATTTGTATGGAAGGTTAGTAAGTTAGTTAGTTAGTTACTTAAGCCTTTTAGTTTTCGCGCGGCCATCAATCAAACTTTGATTTTTGTATTAATTGTAATGCTAGGAATCAAACTTGCAATGGCCATTTTTCTCTAAACTCAGTATGATCAGAGATAGTGAAGATTAAAAGTCACAAAAAA
Organism: Phengaris alcon alcon; assembly: GCA_037179445.1. NCBI lineage: Eukaryota > Metazoa > Arthropoda > Insecta > Lepidoptera > Lycaenidae > Phengaris > Phengaris alcon. Next base: position 35,352 of record JAYRCH010000917.1, read on the forward strand.
GCAAAAAAAATCTTGTAAGTATTATTACTTAAAATTATGGCAAAATATTAAACACTTCATCAAAATACAACACTTTCCTTATGTTTTCTGCCGCCGCGCTGCCTCCTTTTTTTGGAAGTAGGTGCCCACAATAATTTATTTTTTTAGAAAAAACGAGCGTTATTTCAGTTCATTAATAATCAAAACAACTCTAAGACCTTTTGTTTAAAAATTCATGGCATGACTTCAAAACGTATCCATTACCGTGACATCAAAAGATGCCGTATTTAAAATTATTTACAATACAGACAAAAAATTCTCGTGTTGCTAGGTGGGTAATTTTTGAGTTTCATAATGTTAATTTCAAGCTACAATAATACCTAATTATATACAGTGTGAATTGTTTCTAAATAGACTGAAAGACTTTTCACTTTTGGTTATTTTCAAATGTAGACGTCGAAATATTTCCAAACTCAATAATACCTGAGGTTTGAACAGAATTTTGGGAATTTCTCGAGGGATTGCACCCAGAAGCCCTCTGCCCTCGATGCTTCACTGGCTACCTATTAGGAAATCCCCAAAAATCCACTCCATTTCCCTTAAAATGATCAGTTCTGACATAAAGGATGTAAAAAGTCAATAAAATATTTGTAATATTTTCTTGTAAGTATATTACAGTTCTCACTACGTCGTACGAGGTACACTACTTACAAGGTAGCTTTACCTTTTAAATTACGTGCCCATATTTTCTGTTATGACTACGTAAATAATTGTTCATAGAAAAGAAAGCTTATAAAATATCTCACGGACACTTTACACAACGGGTACTTAATGGGGCTATGTAAATCATATAATATTGCCTATTTTCAACCACTAAATACTAAATAGACAGATTCATTTATAGAGAGACTCACAAAACCCAAATTTGCGAAAAGTAGGACGTAACAGATTTTTTCAGATTTTGATATTTATGGAAATTGGTTGCTGTTAGTATGTCGATTGCCGTCCATTTTCCAACATCGTCTATGAAAGTGCTATGTTGTGATACTTTATGCCCCTTGTTAATAAAAATATTCACACCACGGACACGCTTATGTTGCTGTCTTTGTCTGTCAAGTGGCATTCCAACGTATCAGACAAATACAGTAACACGGATTAGCGTATTCATGGTGTAAGTATTATATTTAATAAGGGGGTAGTAGTTTAGAGGCGTTTAGGGGACCAAATTGCTGCATTAGAGGGCCCTTAGCATAAAAGTATTTTGATCGAAACAAACATTAAGAAGAGTAATAGCATTCTTTGTAAAAAGCAAACGTATGGAAGACTGAAAAATATAACTTAAGTTATAAATATCATCCACCTACTTTATACTTATTGCATAGTAAGTACCAACTTATATAAAAGAATACTACATAAATTTAACAATGATAGAGTTTTCTGATTCAATTGAACTGCATTACTTAAGGCATCACTACTGGACCTGTCAATATTTTAATTGCTATAAAGTGTAAACTGACAGTGGATTGACCATCTAATCCACGATTTCCGGTCTTTGCTACGAGAACTTTTGTCCATTGGCGTTATGAATTTCAAAATTGACCAATGACCATTATCCACTTAAAGTAAGATATTTTGACATATTATCTCATGATTCACCGACTTCTTAACGCGAATTAACTTTATTATATACATTCACATTTCAATAAAGGCAGATTATCGCATAACTTATTAATTAATACGACGTTAAGCAAGAACTTTCAGTATAGTTTTAACAGTTCATGTGGAGGAAGGTGTGCATAAAGCTAATCTTTGTAAAATAATGCTTGGAAATACATAATAAAAATAACAACAACACACACTACCTCAGATTATTAACACACACCACCGTGATTTTGTATTTGATAGATACAATTTTAATGCACGTTGACGTTTGTCAATCTGTCATAACATTGACATATTTATTATTTTTTCTATCTAAGAGGCAAAATAACCCTTATAAAGTTTTAGTAAAAACAAAAAAAATACATATATTTATTATTATTATGGGCGAATTTCGACCCTAGTGCGACTTCGACTATTATCCTATTAAAACACTTAAAAATAATTTCTGTCTGTGAAAAGAACTGTTTCTTTATTGAATATTTTTTGAGTTCATTCGAAGGGTTCTGGCATTAGATTAGATCAAAGGTTATTTCGGTACATTTTATTCTCGTTATTTTCGGCCCTTCCTGTCTCGCCGAGCGTTGTGCAAATATAAGGGACAGCTAAATATTCTTACTCTTTCTAGCTAGAAATACTAAAATCCTACACAGAAATTCTTTGAAATATAAATCCTATAAAATCCCTCTAATTGTACAGAGTCGTGATGTTACACGCAAATGAAATCAAAGGTACGGATCAAAGGGTGGACGAAACATTTTTGTTCCTGTGAAAACATTTTTCCATAGTTTTTCTCATTCATGGGGTGGGCCGTAGCTGTTATCAGTGCTCGTCGGCAGTACGGCCGCGATCGCGCCAAACATCACACGCCCGATTCGTTGCCGCGTGTAGAGTCTGCGTTATAGTCGCGATTATACATCGTGTTATATTATACGAATTTTAATGGATAACCCGAGTTAATGATAAGTTAATGGGTGGTTCGGGTTGTTTGCGCACGTGATCGAATTTTCGAACGGAGGATTGTTTTCACAGATGTGAGTATACTCACAACTATAGTTGGGGCTAATACTGTAGTACTAAGTGTAGAGTAGATTAGTATCGCCATATCGCTCACGTGAAGGTCAATCGCTGTTTATCTTTTATCGCGCGTTGTGATTTTTTTTTTTTTACTAAATTTCCTTGGTATTTAAGTATACATTACAATTTGTATACAAAAGAGTGCTCATTTCTAGTGTTGTTTTTTTATATAGTTTTTGTAGATAAGTAGTTTTGAACCATTGAGTATCGAAAGGATATAGTGATGACAATCATTATAATTATTACCTAGTTTATGTGAGGAACCTGTTGATGCATATTTCATAATTTATGTATAATGCAACCTTCGCATACCTAGAAAAACCACACTGTCATATACAATTTTTATAATAACATTATCATAGTCATGTCGTGTGTTATTCTTATTACATAGAATTTCGTAGTAGTTTATTTGTTGCAAAATTGAGTTGTTTTATTATTAAGAAACAAAGATAAGACGAATAATATAATTTATGTTAATTTCCTTTATTCGCGTTTTGATACCATTTCACTACTGTAACATTATAATAAGTGATGATAGGTACCTACCTATAATATTTTAATTAAAAAAAAACAAGTCAAAATAAATACTGCATTTAATTTTGTAGATACGAGATGTTGCCCGCAACTCCGCCTGCGTAAATACAATATCACACGGAAGCACTGTACCTTTTTGGGACTGTGGCAAATTTTATTAATAGCCCAGTAGTCGCCGAGCTTATTCAATGCAAACAAACAAACGAATCCTCTATATAATACTAGTATAGATATAGAAGATAGCTTATGCAAGACACTTTTATGTCACAAATTAGTGTTATAACATTACAATTAAAATATATTTTAAATTATGATTATAATGACGTGTGGAAAACTTGATAAGGCGACTCATAAATATAGTGAACTCATACATTATACATAACGAAATGCATTAATGTTATGTTGACATGCAAATTGTACAAGTAGTGGACATGTAATAAATGAAGTAGTCATCATCATCATTAAGGCCCCTTGATCCGTAGGCCCCCTGAAAATACTGGTCAATTTGTTATTGACCGTTTGCACCGATTAGTTTTAAGAAAGAGACAACGGTTTAAAAATAACCGCCTCCTTTTTAGAAGTGGGATAGAATTATTGCAAAACTTTATTGTAGTAAAAAGTAGACAAATCAATCGTTTTAAGTAGTAAAAGAAGAGCAGTAGCTATTAGCTACAAGTTCCTAAACCGTTGAACCGAATTGAAGTTTTGAGACGTCCAACATCATGATATATGCAAAATTAAAGTGACATGTTGATTAATGTTATGATTTGTGGATGTGACATAACATGGGTCAAGGTTTTTGTGTCATCCCGCGTGTAAGATGGGCATTATGTATATCTAAACGTTGTTTAATGAATTAAAATTTTAATTAAACACATACATACGAAAACCGATAAGAATCGGTGAGCACTGGGCAGCGATGTAGTAAAACTGAGGGTCCATAATAACACAATTCCTATAATTTCCCTTCCAAATATGGCTACCTAATTGCCCTATGCCTATACGCTACTGGCAAATTTATTATTATTTTTGTGAATTTTGTAGTCGGTATGAGTATTTTTAGTTGTAATCCTAGTACTACGAGTATTATAAGTGTGAAAGTTTGTGAGGATGGATGGATAGATGGATGTTTGCTACTCTTTTAAGCAAAAAATACTGAACGGATTTCGATGCAATTTTGGTATGGCAGTAGTTTAAGCTCTGAATTAAACCATAGGCTACTTTTTATGCCGAAAAAGTACAGTATTCCCGTGGGATACGGTATTTACTCGGGTGGAAGCTAGTATTATTTATATCTCTGTTTCAATTAAATTCACGGGAGACTTGAAAGAAATATTAAATGACCAACAGTTTATTCTTTTTGTTATTTCAAGACGCTGCATCGCCAGCATCGTATCCTTATTGAATCAGAGGAATTGAATCAATTTCTCGCTATTTCAATACTTATTGCTAAGACATAAAATTGTTTCGTTGTTTGATCTTTTAGTTTAATATAACTCTTAAATTCTTTCAATTGAAGAAAAGTGTCCCAGGTTTTAATGCAAAGTGTTTTTCTATTCGTTCGTCTGTAGTATGTACCTTCAGCTAGTTGTTTTAGAATCCGCAAAATAGTCATTAAGCTCAGTTGCCGATTCTTTAAAGACATTCTTTTGTTTCATTATATTTAGAGACTAGTGCGTTCTATTCAAAACCTATCTAGAGAAAAGCTTTAAGCTTCTGTAAAATCAATATCTATCTTTATCCTATGATTTCAAGAAAATTAATATTTATTTTATTTCATCTACAATATTATGTAACTATCATCCACAATTTTACAATATTTCTAGATAGTAGATAGGTAGTAGGTAAAATCCAAGTCCCCCTTTAGATAAATTTAAATATTTAGAGGGGTGATAGTTAGCCTAGGTTTTTTTAATATGGCGTTATAGTATAAAACCACTGCCAGTCGTATAAGCTCACTGCTCAGTTGCCGATTCTTTAAAGAGATCGTTTTGTTGCGTTATATTAGTGAGCTTTATGCAATACCTATCTAGAAAAACATAAAGCTTTTAGTTTCTGCAAAATCAATACCAGTTGGCACAACTCTACAGAATGTGAAATACAATGCATCAAATTCTTGATGCTACGTTTATCATCCAGTTTTAAGTACATCGTGTTGTATCATGTATGTATGTGTTGTATGGGGTTGTGTTCGTTCATAAAACACATACACAATTGAAATACGAGCATCGGATCATGCGAAAAGGCATTAGGCGGGTAAGTTATGGCGTGTATGGTTGTAAAGTCTGAATACGAAAATGATATGGTATTCAGAAAAATTCGACGTGTCTCAATGGTGACAGGTATATTGTCGTAATCATCGTCAAACAGAACAACGTCTGTCGGGTGCAGCTAGTAATATTATAATACTAGATTTTTCCCGCGGCTCCGCACGCGTAAATATAGTACGTATCCCACGGAACCATATAGTTCCATCTATCTCACAAACTTTTACATTTATAATAGTATAAGATTAAGAAGTCACTAACTGAGGCCCGGGACTTATCCTTCTGTGTGGAGAGGGTCAGGGGCCCAATTCTCGTGCCTCGAAACTCGGTTCGGTTGTCAGTCTGTCGCGCTCGCGCGTGCACGATTTGGCGCCTATGCGGATGAGTCAGCGCGATTATCGAACAGAGATTCGAGGTATGACAATGAGGATCAGTCATGTTTTTTTGTGGGTATGCAGACTTATGGCGACAAAAAAAACGGTAAATACTGTAAAGAAATTATTTAAATCGGACCAAAAATGACAAAATTACAGCATTTTTAGTGCAATTACATCCAATAACCTAACCAGTGTATGTCAAGACATGTCTAAAGAGGGTTCCGTAACTATAAACGCGTCATAGGTTTTTTCAAATTACTTCAAAATTTACTGTCCGATTATGTTCAAATAATTTTTGTAAAGAGTATTTAGCATGATCTATCAGCATGAAAAATTGCAAGTTTTAAGTCTCATAGTTTAGAAATGCCAGATGGGGGACCAACTTATAAACCACTTTGGAGGCCGATCACTCAAAAATGGTTGATTTTGTAAAAAAGTCATGTACCAAACCTTGCCTTTATTTTAAAATACCTATTCAACGATGCCAGACACGATTGGCTAGAATGAAAAAATATTTTTCATCCCCACTTCACATGTATGGAGCCACCCCTAAAATATATTTTTTCTTATTTTATGATTAAAAAACCGATCTCTATAACTATACCAAATTTCATACATTTATATTCATAATTATAGAAGTAGTCGGACGACAGAGCGAAACTATAAGGGCTCCTTATGTATTACGGAACCCTAAAAACACGCCCGAGAGTGAAGCTAGTCGCTGTGACTTCATCTGTCGTCGTCACTTCCCTCTAAACAACTAAAATATTTAACGTAAACAAAAACAGTGCACACGAGGCACAAACGTCATGAATCGGAGAATGAATATTTATGCAATACCAATGAAGTACGAGTACAATCAAACCGTTGTCGCACGGATCGCGACAGATGACGTCATCGTAACCAATTCAGCGGAAGCGCGCGATTCCAACTAGCCATTCAGAAAAACTTTAATAAATTTAGCATTTTTTTATGATTTTAAAAATACAATACTCAATAAGTTAATACACATACGATGTACAAGTGTATAGTAAGTCTTAGTAAAAATCAGATTAGCTACTAAGTGATTGATCGTCAATCCAGGTTGTAGTTCGCTACGCTTGTCTACTGCGGGTTCCACGCGGAACACATACAACAGCTGGTGATATTATTTGCAATATGAATCATAATAATTTGTAATAATATGGACGGTACATGAATATACTTATCTACAAAAAAAAAGTAAATTTATTCCGTACGACGTAAATTACGGAATTGCGAATTATTTATGCATATTTTCGTGCTCGAGTATACAAACAATAACAAATAGCGGTAAAATGATAAAAAAAAAACTAAATTAGGCGAGGTCAATATTTCCGGTACAAGTTCAATTATTATGTAGAGCAGTGTTTTGTAGATCAAACGTAGATTAATTAGCTATATAGGCACTTTAAAGTATATAGCTAATTATTAATCTACGTATATACTTTAAAGTATATAGCTAAGCTAAGTATGTAGGTACGATACATTTTATTAGGGTTTATGTTTAAAAACGCTACAATAAGTATACGGATTACGGTTGTAATATTATTATCTGAAGTCTAGGCGTAAACTTGCGTTTTAAAATATATAGGAGTATAAAATTTGGCCGCTAAATTAAATTTTATGTGGATGACGGTGTGCAGAACGAAAATTAGAAATACTTAAATAAAAAATAAAAAAACAACAATTAACACTACCTCAGATTATTAACACACTACCGTGCGATTGACAGATACAATTTTGTTACATGTTAATATGTGACAATTCACAGCATTTCCATATTTCGACCACAGAGTGACCTCTAGTAATAATTAATAACCAAACGGCAAAATGGAATCCATTTTGTCGGACATTCGGAGATTAATCCACGTTAGCAGAAACAGCGGTACTTCCATTAGGTGAGCGCAAAGTGTAAACATTAGCTCTACCTGCGCCAAGTGACCGACACGGAATTTGGAAGTCTTGCTAAAAATGAAAACAAACAGCGGCTAGAGGCGTAACATGAAAATACTTTTATTCGTATATCTTATGATCTCAAGAAAGGAAATGTTTCTTTTATTTCATCTACAATAATACGTAACTAACATCCACACAATTTTACAATATTTCTAGACAGGTAGTAGGCAAGATTCGGGTCTCCCTCTAAAATAAATTAAAACTATATTGCCTGTATTATCAATATTTTTGAGTTAGTGAGCCTTTAAGGTTTTGTTTTAGTTTCAGATTAAAGTTCGTTCATTTCGGAATCAAATTATTATATCAATCGAAGTAATATAAATAATATTACGTCTATTATTTTATTTGATTCTGGAGTCTGGACTAATACAGATTAGAACACACAACAGTATTAAATAACAATAAATAATTAATCGATTACATTATATCTAAGCCGCATAATAATCTGATTCCACTAGCGACAGCGGGCTAGGAATTACGAACGTAATCCGAAGGGTCATTCTAGCCGGCAATTGTCTCTAACGATTTGAAGGCGGGGTGTGTCTGTGCCGGCGAATCCACCCATCATTAAAGAATAAAATTTCCTAGAAACAGCACAGTTAGATCAATTACTTCGTTTGAAAAAGATAAATTCTGTGTTATTTTAACAAGACGCATTGAACGTTTTTCACATTTAAACTAGAAATTATTACGATGTCAGTTGACTATTAAGTTACCGTTGCAAGGTTATGCATATATTTGACAATATTTACCGAAGTGCCACCTGTATGGGCGTTTTTGCGTAGATCATTGCGCAAGACACAGTATTTCCGCTAAACTAATAATCACCTAGTATTCTTGAAAAGTTTATAAGATAGACTCCATTTTAAACGTATGCCATATTCGACTATAGTTTTAACTTACAATATCATAGATTATTAGAATCAATTATTACAGCTCACGATATTCCCCTAAATTTAAAAAACTTTATAGTTTTTCCACGGACTTCGACGGACAATCGCCCATTTGATAGAGCTACACATAAAAAACTGGGTCACGGCTGCGGAGTGCGGAGTGCGGACAACACCCAGTGGCCATGGGCTAGCTCTTCTAATCCTCGATACGCCTAATGAACGTTAAACGCTGTCCACCGTACTAATCTCGTAACCATTCGAGTCACCTTAATAAACGATTATTAGTTGAAATAATATAAAACTGCAGGGTTTCCGAACCTTTTGCCCCCGCGAATTATAAATATTCTTTTTCAATAAAATCTGTGATTTGACCCAATTTTATTTAAAAATTAAAAACGTATTCTATAGATATTTATTAATTTCCATACAAATCTCATAAGTATTTTAACTTGTGGATATTTATCTAGTAGCGACAGGCGAGGTGTTGATAAATGTGGCAAAAATAACTATACCTGTTTAATTGCATTCTGCCCCCCTTTTCATTTCTCTGCGACCCCCTAGAGAAGCGCGCGCCACTGTTGAACTGAAACTCCTGACTAAAAGAGTCACCCTAAAATGTCAAATTTCGAGTACATTCTATGCGCTCATGATCCTATAAACATACAATCGGCAAAAAAGTCCATGAGCGTTTTCAAAGTTTGGAATCCATGAACAAATTATACCTACATTATATTACTGCAACGTACTATGCCGTATTTATAGGTATAGAAAGTAGAGTCGCTACTATTACTATCTAAGCAAAATATTTTCTATGTAAAATGTGTATCTGTATAGGGTGTTAACTAATCTGTGGTTCTATAACTACTTATAGTCTAAGAGGGTTTTAAATTCGTGACATCTGACAGCTTTTTGACACGACAAGGACCATGGGGCAACCTAGCGCTGCCTGGTAACAAAAAAAGTAACGAAAATTCTTATTGACCGCTTTTGATACCACTTACGCCACTAGATGGCGCTTTGTGTGCGTTGGGTCTGTTCCCTAACGGCAGAAAGAATATCAAACATCATCAATACAGAAATTGTATCGTCTACGCCCATAGTTTTAAACTCGTGACACTGATGAACGAAGTGGACTTGAACCTTTTGGAACCCTCTAAAACGACAAATGATTTTTTTAAATTGCCACTACTATTATTGTCATAATTGGGTTCGATGTGTTACTAATTAAGCATAATTACGATTCGTGTTATGTGAAAATAAAAATACTATTGAAGAAGAGTAGGCAGGCCGTTAGCGGTCTGTATAGCAGGGTCCGCTCATCTGTCCTTTAAGATTAGGCCGTATAGTAGTGTCTCCAGTCTAGTAGTGTCTGCTTTTAGCAGTGCACTGTATTTCTCGAACTTACTAAGATTGAAAATACTTTCATCATCTTAGATCGAGCTTAGATATGACAAAGAAAACTGTGATTAATGACATCAAAGTAAGATCCCTTTTGCAGTTCAGTTCATTGGATTGAATACATTGTAATTTCAGTGCAATTTTAATCCAAACAAGATTAGTAAAAGTACATTTACTTAAAATAAAATTAATATTATGTCAATCTCGTATTATACTCAGTCATGTGACATAGGTACTAGCTTTTGTTCACGACTCCGAACTCGTAAATACAATATCCAACGGGAACACTGTACTTTTTCGGGATAAAAATCCATCCAGCCTAACAAACTTTGACATTTATAATATTGTTTTGATGATTTTGAAATGTAAGCAAATGCATTTTCTCGAATATTATGCAGGAACAATGTGATACTCTGTATAATTTTGATGTGATATTGTCAGTTTATCTTTGACTAAAAGTATAGGTAGGTAGGTAGGTAGGTAGGTATAGGTAGGTAGGTACCTGAGTATTTAATATCGAACATTATATTTTCATCTCAATATTCTGGTCCCTACGAACAACATTATCGTAGGGTCTTACAGACTATAGTTTATAAGTTTATAGTTTACATTACCTTCTACGTCAGATCTATCTTTTGATATTAGGTACCTGATACAAATAAGGCCTATTTCGCACTACAGCTCAATTAAGGCCTGTAGTGCGAAATAGTCGGTTAAAATATATTTACATCAAAAATACTTCACACACGCACAGGCGACATCCCTACGACACGGCAAACAGTGCGCGAGAGGTTCAAGAAAATAAAACGACTAAAAGTGCATATATAACTATAACTAATAACCCATATTTTAGAAAAATATCAAAGATGTGATAAATAAAAACTTTAAGCTAAATAAAAAAAATACGTGTGGCACTCGGGAACTGCCGCGCTAAAGTTATTGCATAGGATTTTTTATACTTTCTCACAAACAGCTGCTTACGTATTCGTCCGATTTCGGAGCAGCTCGTCTCGATCCTTGCGAGCTTCGTACAGTCGTACCATATACATACGCGTTAAGGTTCAACTAGTCGCGGGCTCGAACTCACTCGTGGACGCGGTCAAAAAGCACGCTGTCTCATCTAGCATTGTGTCTAAAAGAGATAGAATCAGTTATGAGCAGTTAGCAGCTAGTCTATACGCAAACGTCTAGTCGCACGCACACAAACACCGTGCCGAAGTCTGCTGAACTGAAACGACGTTAGACGATGCACGGCTTTCAACGCCGCACCGCAGTGCCGGTCGAAGTGGGGGGGTGTTAGATTTATTTTCTTGATTCGGTCGCCGCGCTCAAAGCCCGCGATAAAAGCTATGCAATAGCTTAAAAATAACGTTCTGTTATATAGGTAGGTATAACAGAAACACATAATATTACAAAATTAGTCTTGTGTTTTTAAAGTTCCGTAATACTCAAGGAACCCTTATAGTTTCGCTCTGTCCGTCCTTCTGTCTGTCTGTCCACTCTTCTGTATACGTTCGGCTGTATATATATTAGGTCCATACTTATGAAATTGGCGTTTTGTCGTCCACCGTGGCATCAGCACTGCAGAAACGTGTATGGCGGCGGTGTCGCAAAAGAAAACACAGTGCGTTTTTGGTTCCAACGTTTTCGTTCTGGAAATTTCGACCTGCAGAACAAGCCCCGTGGACGGCCGGAGACCAAAGTTGATAATGAAGAATAGAAGGCTATTGTGGAAGCGGATCCATCGCAAGCCACGTCCGAGTTAGCTGCAGACTGCGGTGTTAGTGATAAAACTGTTTTAATCCACTTGAAGCAAATTGGGAAGGTGAAAAAGCTTGAAAGGTGGGTACCTCATGAATTGAGTGCAGCAAACCGACAAACGCGCGTCGACTGCTGCGTTACATTACTCAACCGGCACAATAATGAAGGGATTTTAAATCGAATCATTACCTGTGATGAAAAGTGGATCCTGTACGATAACTGGAAACGCTCATCGCAATGGCTGAACCCTGGCGAACCGGCCAAAGCCTGCCCCAAGCGAAAATTGATTCAAAAAAGTTACTTGTGAATGTTTGGTGGACTAGTGCCGGTGTCGTTCACTACAGCTTTCTTAAATCTTGCCAGACGATTACGGCCGATGTCTATTGCCAGCAACTGCAAATCATGATGGAAAAGCTAGCTGCTATACAATCGAGGTTGGTCATTCGCTCTACGCCTGCTGCTACAGGACAACGCACACACTGCACAACAGACGGCTACCAAATTGGAGGAGCTTCAATTGGAATGTCTGAGACATCCACCGTATTCCCGGGACCTTGCTCCAACAGATTACCATTTTTTTCGAAATTTGGATAACTTCTTGCAAGGGAAAAAATTCAACTCCGATGGGGCAGTCCAAAGCGCCTTCAAATATTTAATTGATTCCTGTCCAAATGGTTTTTTTAGTAAAGGAATCAATGAAGTAGGTACCTATGAGATGACAAAAGTGCATAGATAGCAATAGTATATACTTTGATTAAAAAATATCGTCGATTTTTTTAAACAGAATATATTTTTTTTAATATATATATATATATATATATATATATATATATATATATATATATATATATATATATATATACCTGGTATATGGTGATCTGATGATGGTATCCATGAGGAATCGAGGGAACTCCTCGAAATTAATATGGACATATGTAGTGATGATATATATTTATATGATATATAGTGATTTTGACTCTTTCTGAAGTAACTCAAGCATATGCTACCAAAAAGTAAGATTTTGTACCTAGGTATACTCTAGATTCAAAAGCACCGAAGAGAACTCCTCACTTCCTCAGTCTTTAAAGATACGCGTTTAAAAATTTCGATATTGTTTAAAGGACTGCAAGCATATGCCATTATGTAACTTACTTAATCATCATCGTTATCTTATGTACAATACCTAATTGAAGTTTGGAGCGTTTCAATAATACATTTGATCGTTTATTTTAAACGTTCTTAAAATGTGTTAATATATTACTATAAAGGGAGAAATTATTATTTTTAAATAAAACAATAAACCGACTTCCAAAGTGATACACAAAAAAAGGATGAACTATATCTTATTTTCTAAATAATTCCCCTTTTAATTTGGCTATCGTTGAATAGGTCTTTTAAAGTAAAGGCAAGGATTCAGACATAACCAATCAACCATTATTCGAGAAATCGGCTTCCAAAGTGGTTTCTATGTTGCCCCTCGACATTCCTAAACTATAGGAGATAGGAACTTGTAAGCTTCCATGCTGATAGATAACAACCAAACCAAACCACACAAACCACACCAGATAGTCCCGACACTACTTTACGGTGTTTCGTAAACCTCTCAATCCTCTCAATTTAGGGGGGGGGGAGGGATTGGGCCCTCCAAAACCCTCCCCCTGGCTATGGCCATGTCCCTTATATCATCAGGTAGATGACAAAAAAAATTAAATGATGTTCGTCATATATTACACAGTTGTCGCTATCATAAACGACCTCTGTGGCTCGAATGTCGCGAGTTCGAATCCCGCCGAGGGAACAAAAAGTTTTTCTGTGTTCCCGGGTCATGGGTGTGCATGTGTGTTGTAAATATGTTTAAAATATAATAAAAATCTTAAATATATGTATAGTATAAAAGTATTAAATATACTTCCCGTTTTCTGGTACCTGTAACACAAGTTCTACGGATACTTAGCACGGGGCCAGATTGGCGTGGTGTGAAGTGTCCACAGATATTATTGGAACGATGTTCCTTATCGCGCGTTGCGAAAGGGGGCTAGACGGAAAAAATTGAGACCAAAAGTTGTAACGACACTTTTTGCTATTAGTTGTAAGCCGTGCGTCGTGGAATAAATTATAAATTCCCTTCAATTTTTTACTACAAGCCAATTATTACTAAAATCGAGCCTACTGATTAAGTTTATATTACATTATATTTGTTAATAATAAAAAAAATATTATTATAACTTAAAAATAATAAAATTTTATTACAATTCCTTCACTAATTAATCGAAAGGAACTTCGTTCCATCCGGGTGTCCCTTGACACCTCTCAAGTTTTAATTATTATAAAATGTTAACTGAAATTTCCGTCTATTTTCTATTTGCACGCTCTGTTACAAATTTAAATTGACTAATAAGTTCGATTTGCGAGGCAAACGATTGCATGAAAACGAGATTTTCAGGAGACCTACAGTAAAAAGCACAAGATTCTCGAAACTTAAACGCAAGAAAAAAGGTACGCCTAGTTAGCATCTTCAAAGGAGGGAAATAAGAAAGTTTGAAACAAAACATCGAAATGAAAATTCTGCCTTGAAACTTGGGGCACGTCCTTTAGTTGCAAGATGAAGCCGTAGTGATTGAAGATTGAAATCCCCGCTTTTCCTTTACGCGTCGTGATTAAGAAATGTGAACTCGTGTGGCCTCAAAGGCCGATGTAGGCTGTACTCGTATTCACGTTACATTTCGTTTGTTTGACGGCTTGATTTCATTTGACCTCGCGAAACCTTGGAACGAAAAATCATACGAGGAAAAATATTTGATTACTAGTCATTAATAGGTACATGTATATAAGAGTAAGAATGGTAAACAATGTAGGTATTTAATTATCTGATTAGTATAATTGTTTTTGTCAAAATAACTATAGTCACATACAATAATATGGTATGTGACTGAATCGTATTAATGTTCAAGCAATTCGGTCTTAGATCTAATAAATAATTAAACCAAAGTATTAATTTTTGCCATTAATTATTTTTCACCCGACTACGGTGAGGGGTAATGATTTTAACAGCCAACAAACATACATACATATGTAACAAACATACATACATATGTATGTTTGTTCCACAGTAGCTCCTAAACTGCTGATCTGATTTTAATAAATTAGGTGCCACTAGTTTCGTAATAATAGCCCAGGTAAAATAGGTTATATAATTTACGTAGTCGGGTTATAGTTTTAATAGAAAAGTATAGTTGTATTAATAAATAATATTTGTAACATATTCGACAGAGCTACGAGTATAAGAAAATAAATGGTTTCGATACCGCTTAAGTATACTTTACGTCGACTAATTTTGATGCAAGACCTTTAGTCATTCCTATGCACTAGGCGCCGCGCCGGCAGCAACTCGTACGTGAGAAGTAAGAACGTTGGTGCAACAAATTACTAACGTATAAGGTAACTTGAAATATTGTGTGTACTTTGTAGTAAAAACAAGATGTACTGTGTAATAAAAACATGATTTAAATATGTTCGTATAGTTTATTAAACTGGTAGTTATAATTTGACTTCCTCGTTATTTCATGTACTTAACTATAAATTAATCAAATGAAACACAAAAGAATATACTACAGTGGAATATTATGATGATACAGTAAAATTTCATACAAAATGTGTAGGTAACCAAAATGAACTAATTAAAAACTAGATGCGTTTATTT
Source organism: Phengaris alcon alcon (assembly GCA_037179445.1). NCBI lineage: Eukaryota > Metazoa > Arthropoda > Insecta > Lepidoptera > Lycaenidae > Phengaris > Phengaris alcon. The sequence goes on from JAYRCH010000917.1 coordinate 50,974, forward strand.
TAAAATTAAGCAGAACACGCGAACTTTTCCGTAACAGTAAATGTGAATAACGATGAACCGAGTTCAAAATAAAATAAACTTCGCTCCACTTTTGATCTCGAGATTTAAAATGTATCCCAGTGTATAGAGTTTCCGCTCGCAGCGTAATAACTGAATGTTTGGACATCACGTACGTACAGTGAATGGAGATTTGGTTGATGTAGTTTGAAATAGAAAATTAGTTAGAGAACTTAATATTAATTAACGTGAAATAGTTTTAACAATTTCAATGTAGATTCATCCTTTAAAATAATGACTCTACATTAACTATTACTAATAAAAGCTTCTATGCAGTTGCGTAAGTTAAAAATATTTAAATGTATTTCCTCTTATTATAAGTAAATGTAAATATTCAAAATGATTACTAGTATAATATAAAAAAAAAATATTACAAATAAAGTAAATAAAACTTTAACTTAAATGAAAATAATAAATAATATTTTGCTGAAGCAATTTGTGTGTCCATTGTGCATGTAGACGCGGCCGCGCGGGGTAGTGCCGGTATTGTACTTCTACCTACGGGATACGATTTCTTTTGAATTCGCTATTATTAAAATGTATGTAACCTTTAAACATATTGTTAATCTTAATAATAAAATAATTAAGATATAAGCTTTGCCTAATTAAACATAACTTAAATGAGCTATCGACGACAAAAAGCAGTGTGCGGAAAAACCAGCAATGGTTTATGTTACACTGTTTAGATTAGCTTCATGTTATGTATTTCGTTAATTTATTAATTAAAAATAAATTGACGTTGCCCGCAACTTCGCGGGCAAAAGGAAATACCGCGGGAACCGTACATTGTACCACGATAAAATGTAGCCTACGTCCTACCCCGTGGATATTATATTTTTGCAAAATTTCATCAAAATCGGTCTAGTAGTTTCGGAGCCTATTCAATACAAACAATCCTTTCCGCTTTATATTATTATATAATACAACTATTCAAAAATAAATAATATTATGTAGTTTTAAAACATTAGGTGTTACAAACAACCAGAAATGTGAAAAAGTGACATAAGTGCGAAAATTAGAGGATTCTGTCCTCTAGTCTGGAGCCGAATGAATCAGCTCATTCATTAGACCGTGGTTACATCATCGCTATGTCATGTTATATTGTTACATTTTCGCGATGTTGTGACTCGCGATAAGTTGATAACACGATACTGAAACTCCTTTAGGATATTTCTTACTTATTCGATGATAGATCGCATCCGTTTGTTGCGCTTTTTATAATGGTCAAGAGATTTCTTTTCCAGGATCTTGAATATCGTGTCCCACACAGTTAAATAGAAGAAAAATTTATTAAAAAAGTGTCACACTTAAACATGAATAGAAAATAGTATGTAAAACTCCACACATGAAGATGCGTTAGTTTCTCCGTAAAAAGTACCACAAAAATGCATAAGATTGTGCACTAAGATAGGTATTTTACTTTAAAACTAAAACTGTTAGACTAATTAACTAAATATAAAATAATATAAAATAAAACTCTAATACGAGGATTGAGGATCACAGAAGACCAGGGACAGCGGCGATAGTCGCTGTCATAATCTGAGGGTTCCCCTTTTCCTTTTTTCTGGGCATTGCATTGCCATATCGTGGAGAGTGTTTTTTGTTTAATTAACCCTATTTTGTTTCATATTCTACTATTGAATTTTTATTGAACATATTTATTTTATTCACGGTTGTGTAATTGTTACAGAGGAGAGGAATAAATGATTCTTATTCTGAATAAATTTCTTGGTCAATGTTATGAGAACTCCAAAGACAGCATAGCATAGCATGATCATTGACCAATGCTAAATAGTAAATAGCATCCTTAGTAAGGTAATACATGTGTTGAATCTATAATGAACAACATACAAACTTTTACCAATGAACTTACCTTATCAAGGCTTGCAAGCCGTATTTAGCTTGTTATTAACCCTAAGTATAAGTTTCAAAGTATTTTAATTTTTAGGGTACCGCACAACTCAATAGTTACCTCATTATAACTCATTAGTTAACCCTTATAGTTTCGCTCTTTCCGTCCGTCTGTCTGTTTGTATGTCCACCCTTCTAGCTTCTATAATTATAAATGGATGAAATTTGGTATAGTCATATAATGTGTACAGATCCGAGATCTTGCTTTGATTTGACATCATAAAATAATAATAATTTTATATTTTAGCGGTGGAATGCTCTCCATACATGTTTAATGGGGATGAAATTTTTTTCATTCTTCCCCATGATGTGGGGTATCGTTGAATAGGTATTTTAAAATAAAAGCAAGGTTTCATACATGACCTTTTTTAAAAAGTCAACTATTTTCGAGTAATCGGGCCTCCAAATTGGTTTATAAGTTTTGGTCCCCATGGCATTTCTAAACTAAAGGAGATAGAAACTTGTAATTTTCCATGCTGATAGATAGATCATGCTGAAAACTGTTAAGGAAAATTATTTTGAACGAAATCAGACAATAACTCTTGAAGTAATTCAAAGAAAAATTGCCCGTTTATAGTTCCTGAACCGTTCTTAGACATGTCCTGACATGCTCTTTGTTAGGTTAGTAACTGATCTTTTACATGATTGAAAAAAATGAAAACCGATTTCCAAAGTAAAATGTAATTAATGTGATTTCCATAAAAAAGTATGAAATAAAACTTATTTTCTAAATAATTCTTTTTTTTAATTCGTCTAAAATTTGAACTATTTCTCTACTCATTCTTCATAATTTTGAAGTCGGTACCGTAATTGACACAGTGCCATATGCTTGTAGTTCTTTAAATTAAACAAAGCCGAAATCCCCAAACATCTATAAGGAGTCAGGAGTTCTGCTCAGTACTTTTGGATCCTGGGTATACCTTGGTGCAAAATCTTACTTTTTTGTAGCATATGCTTAGACTACTTCAGAAAAAGTCAAAATCACAATATGTGTCCATATAAATTTCGAGGAGTTCCCTCGATTCCTCATGACATCATCAGGTCACCTATATGCTCTATTACGTAAAGTAGTGGGATATGTAGATTCTGTGTAAAATATAATGTACATCGAATACAAAACAACAATGATGAAACTGTGTTGTAAAAGATAGATGTTATTGTGAGAAGTTTGTTCAGCTCGTCAATGTGAAATTCGTCATAGCACACGCAACGCATAGATTCGATACATTGTACATAATGGGCGCGGCACTGGATCTGGGCTCTATTTGCTGCCAGTCGTCTGTGTCGACTGTTGACTCTCCCTCCTGTAGCACACAATAAAGGAATTAATATAGGTCCTTGGAAAGGGTTATTTTATGCAATACGTCGAAACACCGTCTTACGATAAAGATATGTGAGAGAATCCATTTCATGGCAGGTAAATATTATTATGATAGATTGTCAAAACTTGGGGCCAGAACATCTTACTAAAATTATAATTAACTGGCTTTTGTCCGCGACTTCGTCCACGTGGCCGGCATTGGTCCGTGGGGGATGAATTTCGAAAAGTACTTTTTAATGGATGTCTACGTCATAATAACATCTGCGTGCCAAAATTCCGATCCTATTATCGACGGAATCCGTCTAGTTGTTGATATATTGGGGTCTAATTTACCCCTAAAGGGGGTAAATTTACCACCTTTAGGAGACGAATTTCAAAAAACTATAAAATACTTACTCAAATATTTGTATTTATTAGCTCGGATATTAAATTTTATGGAAAACGGGACAGATTTTAAAAAAAAGTTTTAACACACTCTTAACGGTTTTGGAAATTGGCATCTAGATATTTTGTATCCTGGATTACAATAACATGCTATTTTTATTCCGGACTAATACACTATAGAGCTAGAGCTCTATAACGTATCAATCAAACTCAAAAAATCTTCACACATTTTGGTCAATAAAAAAATCTGCCAGGTTTAAAACAGCCAGACCGGCAGTTTTATAAACAAAATTTTGGGCCCATAGCGATCTGTAGTGGGGCAATGCTTGTTCTCGATGACCTCCTTTTCCGACGCCGAGCTCTAGCTCTAATAAGGAATATCTATCCGCAGGAGGTATAATGGCTACGTTTTGAGAATCGTACTATAAAACATCAACTATTGAAATTTAATTACACACTGTAACACTAGTTTATGGGTAGTACAAAGAGTTTATGGCTACATTATATTACAACTAATATAATAAAAAAAAAAAAGTTGCCAACGCAACAACTGCAAATACGATTACTATGTAGCAAAACTTCAAAATAGTCAAAGTAGTAAGTTACAATTCAGGGAGTCAAAGTGTTTATGGGCTATTAAATCTGCACTGTCACGCCGTTCATCTGATAGCAATGAAACTTTGTTAACTTATTGTTCGAGGGAAAGATAAAATCAGTCCGTAGTAGCAACGATTGAACCAGAAATGTTGAGCTTATCACGGATATGATAAATGTGATAATGATAGTTATCATGTTAGGTAAAAGCAATATAAACAATTCTTTGTACTATTCCGGGTGAAGGCAATTAGTGTAATAAAAGCGTGGGGTCACTAATTAGCAGCAGTATTTTGTGTAGTTTGGCACTTGGCAACATGTAATACTAAATTGTAACCGTAATATTCTTTGTTTTGTATGACAATAATGTATGGCAGGTGGATTTTTTCTAAATGATTATAGAAAAGTTTTAGTTACTATTTTGAAAATGGATAGGTCAGGTAGAAGGTACTAATATTAATATCTATACCAAATTTCATCATAATTACAATTTATATTCATAATTACAGAAGCTAGAAGGGCGGATAGACATACAGACAGACAGACAGTTCGTTGAGTAGGTATTAAGGAACTCTAAAAAGGCTTTTATGTTAAAAAATTCAAACAATAGATTGTAGAAATTAGTAAAGTACTTATTATGAAACTGAAACTAGTATAACTAACCTTGGACTGGTAAACTATTGCAAAGGTCAAGAGCCTCGGCCCTCGCTGAGACTGCACTTTCAGCTAATCTCGAGTTCTCAGTGTTACTCTAGCTATAGTGTGACAAATGTTGATTAGGTAAATATAGATATGTTATTCATTGTACTGTATGTTCTTGGTGGAAATTCATGTTTCACAGTAATAACACACAGTACTTCTTGCACTATTTCCACTTTAATAAGTATTTCACATTAATTTTAATATTTACACGACCGGTTTCGACAAACCTGATGATGACTTTGTCGAAACCGGTCGTGTAATATATTAAAATTAATGTAAAATACTTATTAAAGTGGTAATGGTGCAAGAAGTCCTATATAACTATAATCAAAATTATTATTGCGTAAAAAAACAACTTATTTATCCGACGGGAACCGTACATTTTGGTAGGATATGAATTCAGTTTAACATATTGTATTGTCAACCAGTCTATAATAATAATATTGTATTTGTCGATGTAGAGGCGAAAGACTTATGAATCTATAAAAGTAATAAAATTCAGGAAATTGTCGACTCATTTACTTTTCAGTCATTCTAATATTTTATATAATGTAAACTATCGTTCTAAAAAATTTGATGTAAATTTTTGTCTTAGATAAAAATAAATTACCACTTTAAAACGATCCACTTTTTAACAGGTGTAATTTCGATAATTAAGGCAAAAATAGATAAACATTAGCCTCCGGTTTTGGCCTCACTTGGAAGGTAGTGTCATATTACGCTGGAAAAGCAGTTGTATTTGTGTTTCTGACTTTCAGCCAATTCGATTTCACACCGCGTCGGATGCCAAAGCAAACTGGCAACTTACCTGAGCGAGTCACTAACTGTAATATGTATTTGACAGTATATAATGAGCGGTATACCTGTGTACATTTCGTAATCTATATTTTACCGAAATAAAGGCGCAGGTGACTGACGCAACGTCTGTAAAGAGTTTACTTGGGTATTTTTCAGGTGTTTTATGTTATTATTTGCCTTTATTGACTTTGATATTATGTCGATAATTATTTAAAACTATAATAGATAGTATATATAAAATAACTTGATTTATTAAAATATATAAATATATGTATATAATATATTTTTATCTAGCATTGAGAGAATAACTAAGCGGGCTATTACTTAGAATTACGTTACAGTCTTGATTGCTTTGAGTGAAATTGTTTGAGTCTTGTTAACCTTAATTACGTGGATAAAGTATTCATGTTATTTAAATTAATTTAAACCATAGACACTAATGTCGCATATATATATATATATATATATATATATATATATATATATATATATATATATATATATATATATATATATATATATCTTGAATTGGTTGTTCATACTATCTTGAAGATTTTATTAATGATAAGTGGTTAAATTATAAACAAATCACTATTAGAACATTTGAAGCTTCTGTACCTAATAGCGCCTGGCGCTGGCACAGGCTAAGTAATGGCATTGGTGAACAATTGAGAATGTTCACTAATTTTAAATGTAATTCTTTTTGTATTCTCCGTGGAAAATAAAAAATACTCCTGAAATTATTTCGATATGTCGATTAGTTTCCAAGATATCAGACGGTAAACTTGCGATTAAGCGGTGCGTAGTACGGCGCGAACACCGGGCTGTATGGCACCGAGGTGTAGCGTGACGTCACGCTGCCGCTAGCGGGATTCGAAAATTGACAGATATTTTTCAATAAAACCAAAACTAGTGAATCTGTATACATAATAGTTTTACTGTAACAAAGATTCAAATGATTGTACATACCTTGAAACATTCTCAATTGTATGATTTTGTTGCTTGCAAACTTACTAGAGCTAGCGTGTATATTAGGCATAAAGTTTATGCTGTAGGTATTTGTTGCAAACAACCTATTTATGTTGGGAAGAGAGAGCCTCATTGATTAGATATTGTTAGTGGTCGATGGTTATGATGATTACATATTTATAATAAAATTAATTCAAACTGATAATAATACATAATATTATGTTAACAAACCCCGCCTATAATATCAATATTACATAAGAAAAGGACGTTGTTATTAATGTCCTTAAACTAACTATCTTTGTCGAAGCTTGCTTTTAGTGCCATTTATTTGACATAGGACTTGGACAGGTATATAATATAATCAATATTCTTGTCTCCATCCTTGATCCTTGGACTTCTAAATAAATTATGCATACAAGGTTCTATACGGGAAAATTATATTTGTTTGACCAATCTTATAAAATATGATTGAGAATGTTTTAATTATTAAACACATGCAGCATTTAATTAACCTAATTCTTAGATACTGTAAACATTTATTTATCAATAAAAGCTAAGTAATAAAACTTTGGCGGTTTAGTCAGAAATTTTTAAATAACAAAGAACGTTACTTTTTAAGACTTTGCAAATAACGATCAGACTTTCATAAAAATTATGTAAAGTAGATTTCAGGTATAGATATTAAAACCCCTGAGACTTGCACTTGGCCGGGTTGAAACCCGGCCAAGTGCGAGTCTGGTCCCGGTTTTCTGTCTGGAAACCCCATATTTTATTCATAATTGTTATATTTTTAGTATTTGTTGATATAGCGGCTATCACGGTCCATGAGATACAGCCTGGTGACAGATAGATAGATAGAAAGACAGACAGAGAGAGACAGACAGACAGATGGACTCTTAGTAATAGGGTCCCGTTTTTACCCTTCGGGTAGGTACGGAACCCTAAAAAGATATGTATTACTTCTTCACTCAATCAATACAATCTTAGTTATATTTTAGGTTAAAATAATATAAAACATACGTTATAACTAGTCCTACTTCGAAGCCTTACTAATATATAAGTTATCTATCGATAGTATTAAATAAATAATCGAGTAAACTACACAAATGGCAGACAATACGGAAACATAGATAAAGGTTAAGGATGTGGGTCACCCCGGCCGTCACTGCTGGCCACGAAGCCGGTGGTAGCGCTTAGTGGCTACTGGCTAGAAAAACCTTTTAATCATGATCATTTCCAAACTTTCAAGTATGAGACATATTTTTAACATAGGCGTAAATGGTGGTTTTAAATTCTTGAACTTTATTATGTCCGCATTTATTTCCCGGACGATATCAAAACGATAATCCTACATTTTGCAGTAATTCTTATGAATTAATGTAGCGTTTTGTAGGTTTAACTTACTTTATCGCATACAGTTTGTGGTGAACTGGGTGTAACGGTCGCTGACGTCATATTTCGTAGCCACACAACTCGTAAACGGTGCCGCGCAAATAGTGAATTATCTCGAATTACTCCAGTGAAAGCCTTACGCAGTCACACGCTTCACAAATATAGACTCAATGCTCGTGTGATTAGGAGATAGTTTATTATTATAATTGTATGGAAAATGCGAGAGTTTACGGGAAGTCAATTTTCAGAATTATGTATACAAGACGGGTTTTGACCCACTTTTGACGAATCTTGAATCTTGGCGAATATCTCAAAATGTTGGAATATCTGCCATAATTTGTCATTAAACCACAGATCTCCTTGTAACGGATTGACATCGTTCTACCAATAAAGCTGTATAGTGTATTAACAAATATAATTCAGATACTACAAACAAAATACCTAGAAATATTTTACTAGATACGCTACAAACGTACAAAATACTTTACAAATTGCATCACTGGCACTTCATTACCGTAATTGTAATTGATTGCCTAAAACAATTAATGAATACTATCGATTCAATGAATCTCATACCATACAATTGTTTTGGTGCGTTTGATAATTCATCAATAAATTTAATCGATAGTTCAATAGTATTAAAATAACTAGGGAACAAAATATTATGCATTTTGGATAGAAATTGTAGGTTAATTTGTTGGTAAATTGCGGCCGCGGAGCACGTCGAGTTTCGTACATTGACTCATCGCTACTTGTCTCTTTCACTCGCGCACGAATATATTGCTATCGCGTTTACCCAGGTGCGCGATATACCTATTCGTGCGCGAGTGAAAGAGACAAGTAGCGATAAATCAATGTAAGAAATTCTACGTGCTCCGCGACCGCCCTTTAGAATAGTTTGAAGTTTAAATATTTTCCCCCAAAGTCTTATAAACCCTTGGATCTCTATGCATGCTCTAGAATCTAGCCACCCTGTTGGACATGATAGGGTTCTAATACTGTATTTTCATTACCTTGTTTCTCTACTACACTAGCCCGTAGCAATTGGCCATTGGCCACCTTTTTAATATTCTCCAGCTCCAGTGGGATTTTACAAATTTTGATTGTAATTTGCAGAGACCGTCATGATTACTCCGACGTTCAAGGCTCGGTCCTCCTCGCCAGGTACACAGTGTGTAAATGTGTTTTCTCCATATTTTATTGAATAAGCTAGTTACATACATCTGTAGCCAAAATAACCTAATAACTGCGTAAAATCATAAGCATTTAATCTTTCCCTTAACCTTGTATTAAATTGCCTACATAGCGCAAGAAAAAGAATTTTATTATAAGTTATTTTATTATTAAGCACAAGGAATCCTGTTGTCCGTACCGTATGCACGTACAAGTCCGCGATGCGTACTTTTAGAGTTATTTCATTATGCCAACATAAGAATCCGTCTATATAATGTAACAAGTAACAAATTGTTAAACTGAAACTTTCATAACATTACTATGTAGCACGCTAGAGCTAATGGAATGACTCGTAGTTTCTACTTATGTAAATACAAAATTACTTTTCCAAACAAAATAGTAAGGTAATTAATAACAATTACAACAAATGTAATCAGTATACTATGTAAAACAGGAAAAGGGGTTCAATTAACGATTCTATCGTTAATGTAGCTAATTTGCACAGACAGGGAAAATATATGTTTAGCAATTTAATCGTCCTCATAATTTTAACGTGTTATAACGTGGATTTGTCATTCGCTCGCCGTCGCGCAAAAGTAACATGCACAGTTGAAGAAGTGTCAATCTGCTACTCATAATAATTCCTTCGACTGTAATCATTGTAGCGTGCCACAGCATTGACGTCAGTTTATAAGCCCTACTAACATGAGAATGCTCAGCCTTGGCGTGTGATAATCGCGAAAACGTCTCAGGTAACACGGATTTAATAGATTACAGCCTGTTTGGTTTTTGAGTGTTGTTTTGTTTGCTTAATCTAACATTGATTTTGAGTGTACTTTGTAAATGTTTGTTTTTCTATTCTATTTTTTATATATAGGAGTAGGTATAGTATCCTTCAATAGATAGTAAGAATCACCTATAAAATATAGTATAAGTTAGGTAGTATAAGGTAAGACAGGTAATTTTCAAGAAGAATCTATGACATAATATTTTGGTAACAATTTTCGCAATTTCGTTGAGGCACAATAATCTCAATGCCAATTTTTATACTTAAGAAATTTGAAGCAAAGGAATTCTAAAATGTTACAGACAATCATACGTAAAGTGAGTATAAAAGGCGACCCCATAAAAGTGGCATTAGCATTTCTTTCGGTTTATTGCTGAGTCGGCGCTTTTTACGATACCGTTTCTGTCCAAATAGACGTCTTAATCAAATGCCGAAATTCGTTCCTAAACAATCATTTGAAATTGTTAAGACAGCGTAATTCAGGTTTAAATGACACTTAATGTGTATATTAAATCTGTATTAAATAAATGGTGTATATTAAATATGTTAAAGCCTCTACTGGTCTATTCGCGTTAAGTTTGAAGTGAATCATCAGCGCAATGATTAGCCGGTATGTGAGGCTTAGAGAATGAAGCCGGGTTCATATTATATTATCATATTCACCAATTGAAGTAAGCCATTCAATCAGTCATTGGTCAATTTTGACATTTCGCTAATGAGTCACTTTAAACTTATCGCGAATATACTATTGGGACGTTATGAATTCGATATTCGTGCAATAAAAGCGTAAAATTGGCTTAGTAGCGACAAATGAACTTAAGTTACAGTACAGTAAGAAAAAAGATTTTCTTCATTTAGCTTATAGAAAACTACTCGAGAAAAACTTGCTCCTAACCGTGTTTGATAATTTTTCTTGAGCACTTCTTGCCACAATTAGTTTTCGACTGGAAAATCCTTGACCCAAAAGCATTATAAAGTTAAGAATTGTGCTTTTAAAACGGGCGAAGTTATTTAATCAAAGAGATTTGCTTTGAAATCTAATCAATTGAAAACTTTTTTTTTATAAGGATCAATTTTTATATGTTAAAATAATCCAATAATCTTTGGTACTAGCATTAGCTAGTAAGAAATCAATACCTATTCTTTCTATCTTTACAAATTTGTCTATTTGAACTTCTCTTTGTAGCTTTGCTTTATACCCAAAGCTATTCGGCCTATTGACTAACTGTTAGTGGCTATAAATCTAAATATTCGTATGTATTCACCTATTGCCGGTCCCTCTTATTAATAAAAATATTTACCATAGATACGCCAGTCCATGTTGCTGTCTTTGTCTGTCGAATGGCTTTCCAACGTATCAGACAAAGACAAAAACATGGATTTGCGTATCCGTGGTGTAAATATTTTTATTAACAAGTTTGTCGCTCTCTATTGAGACTATGATAGTTAAAACCTTTAATTTGAGGTTGATATCTTCTAGTTAGTTATGCATAATGTCATGTGCTAAATGATAATAAAATTATCGTTTCTACGTCGCGTTGACAATAACCTAACTAAGAGGGTTCCATAACTATAAACGAGTAATATATTTGTTTCAAATTTCTTCAAAAGTTACTATCCGATTTCGTTAAAAATAAATTTCCTAAAGAGTTTTTGCATGATCTATTAGAATAGAAAATTGCATGTTTCTAAGTGTCATAGTTTAGAAATGCAAGACCAACTTATAAACCACTTTGGAGGGCGATTACTCGAAAATGGTTGACTTTGTAAAAAAGTCATGTATGAAGCCTTGCATTTATTTTAAGATGCCTATACAACAATGCCCTACAAGATGGGGCAGAGTGAAAAAAAAAATTCATCCCCACTTCACGTGTATGGCGAGCCACCCCTAAAATATACAATTATTATTATTTTATGATGCCAAAACTGAGATCTATACACAGTCTATAACTATACCAAATTTCAACGACTTATATTCATAATTACAGAAGCTAGAAGTGCGGACAGACAGACAGACGGACGGACAGAGCGAAACTATAAGGGTTCCTTATGTATTATGGAACCCTAGAAATACTTTTTGAGAATAAAGCAAGTTTTCATCAGAGAAATAGCTGATACGCTTATCACATACTTACGTTCGTATATTACGTTCTAAATTCTATCTCCATAATTAATGATCTATCTTTTAATATATGTATAAAAAAAATCTTTGCAGATATGGAAATTGAGATATATTTAGTGCATTGTCAGCAAATCTGGTATTTTACAATACGTGATGACGTCAGAGATATTTATCAACCATATTTTGTTATCAGTTCCGTTCTTCCTCCATTTTATAAACGACGGCTCGAAGCCGGTAGTGATTTGGTTGATATCAGAATTCTATTATCAAGAAGTTTTATAGCTAGTACTCTAAAAATGGAATACCTATCTACGTTACGTTACGTTACGTTACGTTACGTTACGTTAGATTTTGCTTGGAAAAAGCATCTCATCTCTTTTAACATTTAAGTAGTAAGAGGTCATTAATTAATTAGGTACATAAAGGTTTTAAGGGGGTGAGGGGTTGAAAAATCTCTACATTGGGCATGTTTTGGCATCATTGGGCATACGTTGTGAGGGGAGGGTAAAACCAATTCTCACGTAAGATTGGCTAAATATTTTTTTGTGCAATTCGACAATCGACTATCGCCAAAATTGACCTTATGTAAATAAGGAATTTCCCCTAACGGCTAAGCAAATGGTTAATTATAAAAGTATGAAAAAATAATTTATAGTATCGAAACAAGACGTATATCCAAAGGTAAGCAGCCTCCGTGGTCTAGTGATTTGAGCTTGGCTCTCGACTCGGAGGTCGTGGGTTCGATTCCCGCATTGGAACAGAAAAATGTTGTTTCCAGGTTTGGTAGCACAATGCAGGCTGATGTCCTGATTGTCTGACAAAAAAGATGAGCCATGCGTATGCGCAAGTAAAAAGTCGGATCTGCTCCTGATCTCTCGCCAGTCGTGTCGGTTATCCGTCCCCTGGGTCATGAGAGTAAAGGAAGAGAGAGTTCTTCATTCCGCTTAGTAAATTTGCTTATATGATGATGACTAAAGTTCCATCACCGCTTTGTGCCGAGTGTGGCATCTTAGATGATGCGTTACATATTATAACGGAATGTGTTCGGAACGAGGGTATAAGAAGCAAAATGTCGGCAATTACTGGTGACTTGAATGAACTTGGAGAGTGTAATAGAATTTTGGCTTATCCTCTTTCTGACACTCCTAAAGCACTTAATTTACTTGTATGTTATATAGTTATTTAGTATGTCTTCGTTTATTATATGGCTGGTCATACGGAGTGGCGTAGTTCGAAATAACTAAAACTCCTTAAATAAAGGAAAAAAAAAACTAAAAGAGAGAGTGCTCTTGTACCGCCCATATACCTGGGCACTATAAAATGACTCCTGCGTAACTGGCCTGGTTTCAATGAAACCGGCGACCGTCACCGAAATCGATGTGAGGAGTTATTATCCAAAGGTATGATATTTTAGAAAATGTGTCGGGTACAGTCTCGTTTCGGTGTGAACTGACGCTAAACAGTGATAGACAAAAAAGCTGAAAAACATTTCTACCTTCCGTATGGCAAACAAAAAGCTTTCAAACGCAGCCTTCCATTTGTACAGTCTTAGCACTCTGAAATTAAGTGATACCCTTTTCGATATAGTTAATTGAATTGAAAACCACATAGTAAATGTAAAAGGTATTCGATGTTCGTTAAAATAATTTTATTTATGCGTATTTAAGTTCATGAGTGTATATTTAGGGCATTACTTTAGTTATAGTTATTATTAGTGTCCGACCGAAACTGGTTTTCAGGACCGAAACCGAAAACTAATTTCGGCGACGGTCACAGTTTCGGCCGAAACTGAATTTGAGGGAAAAATAAAGGAAACGTTAGTATGATCAGCCAGTCTTTTTAGGGTTCCGTAGTATTCAAGGAACCCTTATAGTTTCGCTTTGTCCGTCCGTCCGTCTGTCTGTCTGTCCGCCCTTCTAGCTCCTGTAGTTATGAGCACAAATGGATGAAAATTGGTATAGTTATATATTTTGTATAGATCTCAGCATATTGTGTCTCAGCATATCTCAGTTTATATTGGCATCATAAAATAGTAATAATTTTATATTTTATGGGTGGCTCTCTATACATGTAAAGTGGGGATGATAAATATTATTTCATTCTTCCCCATCGTGTGTCAATAAAGGCATGGTTTCATACATGACTTTTTTACAAAGTTAAACATTTTCGAGTAATCAGGTTTCAAAGTGGCTTGTAAGTTGCATTTTTTAAACTATAGGAGATAGAAACTAGTAAGTTACCCTGCTGATAGATCATGCTAAAAATTCTTTTAAAATAATATTTTGAGCGCAATCGGACAATAACTTTTGAAGTAATTCAAAGAAAACCTATTGCACGTTGATAGTTCCTCCAGAACCCTCCTTAGACATTTCCTGACATGCTCTTGGTTAGGTTATGTTTTTAACCCGGCGGGAGTGTGGTGAAGAAATTTCAAAGTATGTGGTGGAGTGTGATCCATCCTAATACGGCTATAAAACTTGTACCTTACGAAAAAGCACTATATTCACAATTGTTTATTGTAGAAGAACTATATTATTATGTATGATGTATCTTCAATCCTTTAAGTTTGGCATACTTAATTCACAGTACGACTAACTTTCGTTAGTCGAATTGTTCTTTGAATTATGTTAGTGGTTCTTTGACGTATGTATACCAACCGTAAAGGTGTAAACTCATCGTCGCTTAGATGGAATTAAAAGCTACGGACATGACCGATCACAGCGCGTGAACTCCCGAATGGAGTTTCGGTTTCAATGGTAGTTTCGGCATCTTTTCCGCCGAAACCGAAACTAAACTGAAACCCGTTTTTTGCCGAAACTCGACCGAAACCGAACATTCGGTCGGCACTAATTATTATTATGCTCTACATAATTATTAAAACTAGAGATCGCCCTGTGGTCGACCATAATTTATATAAAATTCTTTTAGTTTAAATGATTATAATTTTCTTTTGCCTCTTAGATACGCAATTAAAATGTGTAATTTTTGTCGATTATATTTATAGTGTCAGATTTAAGCGCCATACTCGCGGTCCAATCTGCAAATCCAAGGCCGCGGACTTGTAGGCAAAAATTATATATTATTGACACTATTGGTGAGTATATATGGTGAGTAAGGCGCTTAACACATTTGCCGCCCATTGGCACTTTTTTCTCAAAATTACTCTTCTTATACTAATCAAGAGTACAATTGTAGTTTTTTACAACTGTCCTGGTTGAAATTTGTACCAAATAGCTATTTGAAAGTGTGTATTCTATAAATAAAAACAACAGCGCAAAATATATATTTTCAATTTCATTGGTAAAGACCTATTATTATAATTATAATATTATAATTATAATAATAGGTCTTTACCAATGAAATTGCCGTTCTGCAGTACTGGCTATTTCAAATCAAAATAATTTTTCTTTGGCTAAGAATTCTAATTTCAAATAATTTTTAAACATGGAATTCTTTTTCCAAAAGTAGTCATTTGTTTATTGATTAGTGTCACATTTTCATCGCATTTCATCTTTCGTCATCATGAATACGTTAAAAATTCGAGTATTTATGGAATATGAGTACCGTCGTGGCAGCAACGCGGCACAAGCGGCACGCAACATCAACGACGTTTACGGAGCTAGCACTACAAACCAACGCACCACCTGTTATTGGTTTGCTCGCTTCCGTTCTAGAAATTTCGACCTGAAAAATGAACCTCGCGGTCGTCCGAAGACTTTTGTCAAAAATGACGAATTAAAGGCGATTGTGGAAGCTGATGATACACAATCTACGGCTGAATTAGCAGCAGCTTTCGACGTTAGCGTCGAAACAATATTGGTCCATTTGCGTCAAATTGGCAAGGTAAAAAAGCTTGACAAATGGGTGCCCCCCCACAAACTCAATGATCGCCAGCGCGAAGTTCGAGACGTGCCTTGCACTGCTCAACAGACACACAAATGAAGGAATTTTGAACCGCATTGTTACCGGCGATGAAAAATGGATTCTTTTTGATAACCGCAAGCGCTCAGCAAGTTGGTTGGATCCTGGTTCAGCACCTAAAGAATGCCCTAAACGAAAACTTATCCCTAGAAGAGTGATGGTCACTGGTCTAGCGCCGGTGTGATTCATCACAGCTTCTTACCAAACGGAGTGAGCATTACTGCAGATGTGTACTGTGAAGAACTGAACACAATGATGGAGAAGCTGGCACATCTCCAACCAGTATTGGTCAATCGCTCGTCTCCGCTGCTCCTGCACGACAACGCGCAACCTCATATTCCACAGCAGACGGTCTCCAAGTTGCAAGAACTGGGGTTGGAAGCTCTCCGTCATCCGCCCTACTCACCAGACCTTGCGCCTACAGACTACTACTTTTTCCAGAATTTGGATAACTTCTTGGCGGGAAAAAAATTCAATACCCGAGAGGCAGTACAAAATGCCTTTGAAGAATTTGTTGCCCCCCGTCCAGGTGATTTCTTTAAGAAGCCCGCATCAATAAACTGCCACTGCGTTGGCAAAGGTGCATTAATTGCATGGGTGATTACTTCGATTAATACAAATAAAAATACATGAAAAAAAATCGTTTAAATTTTTTCATACAAAACGGCAATTTCATAGGTAACCTAATATTATATTTTGTACGTTGAAAGCGAGCGAGTGAGCAAAAATGTCTCTAATTTCGCGGGATAAAATTAGATAAATCAATTTTTCTTCAATTGTACTGGTTTAATTTGTAACGAATACTCTTATGGAAAGAGTTTATTCATCAACAGAGCAAAATAGACCATATACTACTAAATATTAGAAATAACATTATTATGTTCTATACATTGAAAGCGAGCGAGCATAAATGTCTCTAATTTTGTAAGTTTCTATTGGATAAATCCCTATAGACCAAAACAACTGACACACAATAACACACAGTCAAAATCCGCAGAGTCGCATATCTTCTCAATACCAAAAGAATCCGCTGCCGCCCGCCGATCTCATCTAAAAATATTGAATTTAAATTGTATTTTCTGTTATTGAAACGCTTTTACAATATTTTGCATCGTATATTACCGCAAAAATATAAATTACAGAGCGTTTAGTAATTTTTTGGATTCAGATGTTAGTGTAAAGTAGGTATACTATACAGTAATAAATAGTACTATACAGTATTGTATAGTACTAAAGGTCTGTAAGACAAAAAAATGTTTAGGCCACATTTGCCGCCACCTAAAATTTGCCGCCCAAGGCTTCTCCTACTCAGCCTTCCGGTAAAACCGCCTGGATGTTTACTATTATTTACAGATAACATATGAAAAGATATAAACAAATTGTTGACAGGCTGCTGGATCTGCAGACTGGACCGTGAGGATGTCGAGGATGTCCCTTAAAATAGGTCTAAAACCGTGAAAACGTGATTTTTGCTTCACTTAAGTATTAGAGCGTTTTCACATTATGTGATACGATGTCGCTTATCGCGGCGATAATGTGAGAGACACCTATATTATTATTTATATCGAAACATATTATATCTTGTTCTTTATTATTTTGCTTCTTAGATAGAAAAAAGGTAAACAAAAATGTATGTTGTGACAGATTGACAAACGTCAACCTGTAATAAAATTATATCAAATGTAGGTATGTATCGGTAGGTAATGTGACTGTGAGCTAACTGAGGAAGCGATAATAATTTTAAACTATAATTAATGTAATAATTATAAAAGAATATCAGTCCAGGTCCATTATAATTACGAAAAATAAAATTTCACTCATGTTTTTCACGGTGAAACCGAATGTCAAAAGTCATAGGCATTGACAATAATGAATGCGTGTGTACGTGTAACCAAATCCATGGTAGTGTGTGTTGCTGATATTTTCAATAATTTAATGTATTTCTAAGCATTATTTTAAGAAATTTAAGCTTTTCGCACGCGTTTCTCAGCATAAACTTTAACTGTGCCAAATTTCACTCACATCCGTACTCACAATTCTCGTCAAACTGTACCTGAAATTTTCGCTTCACGTATTAATATAAAGAATATATCCAGTATCCAGAAGGAAATTTCACATTTGATTTTATTTTAAAAAATCTATTAAAATATTTTTCTACGCGCAATATATTCTGTGTCAAAACTTTATTTTCTATAAATATTGGTGCCCCATAGATACAAGTAATATTATTGTGATTACCTTACTAATATTATAAACGAGAAAGTTTGATATATGGATATTTGTCACTCTTATGACTCTGGATTAACACTTAGGCTACTTTTTATCGCAGCAAAATGTATTTATTTATGCGCGTACGACGAAGGAGCGGGCAATATCTAGTCTTCTTTTTCTTTACATATAAAAATGGATTTTTATATTTTATATATAAAGTTTCAATGTCTCGTGGAAACTCGAAAACGGCTGGACCGATTTGGCTAATTTTGGTCTTGAAATAATTGTGGAAGTTTAGGGAAGGTTCAAACGGTGACAAATATTGGAAAAAATATGGAGAAAATACTAATTTTCATAATAAACGACAATTGAATTTTCCCATACTAACTGTTTACTGTATTGAATTTGTCACTTGACTGTCAAATATTTTGTCAAATCTTTGGTTTATTTAAAATATCGACCGGCCCCAGTAAGTTGGAAGATGCAGATGTAGGTGTTGGTGTAGGTATTTATTTATTCCAGTTCATAGTTAAGACAGAACAACGAGACACGTGTGTCAGGACATCAAGTAGCTTATATTTACCGAACTTCCCTCAAGTTTAGTCGGAGACTCGTCAGAATATTAATGGAGTATAATGTGTTTCGAATACTTCTGACAACTGTTCCCATTCATAAAGAAAAATGTTTTCAAGTATTAAAATATTGATAAAAGTTTTATGAAATCGTTGAGTTGGAAATATCGATGAAAATATTATATTTAATGGCAATTGATATTGTATCATAAATAGAGATAATTTTTCTGCACTCGAAGAAAAGGCATTTTCACTACAGTGACAAAATTTTTGTGTAAATACTCTAGTCCACACCAGAAGGTACAAGGACAGGGGCTTTCCTGAGATACAACACTCAACGACGAACAATTATTTTTATAATGTTCTGACTACAAAAGGGACACTTGTACTTGAGGACAACTACTCATAAGTCATAACTAAGGCTCAGTCAGACATTTAAAGATTGAGATGAGCTACGCAAAAAAGTTCGAAATACATTTTTAGGATTCCGTAATACTCACGGAACCCTTATAGTTTCGCTCTGTTCGTCCGTCTGTCTGTCTGTCCGCTCTCCTAGCTTCTGTAATTATGAATATAAATGGATGAAATTTAGTATAGTTATAAAATGTCGATAGATCTCAGTTTTGACATGATAAATTAATAATAATTTTATATTTTAGGGGTAGCTTTTCATACAATATGTAAAGTGGAGATGAAAAATATTTTTATATTCATTGTGGGATGTCTCGTTGAATAGGTCTTTTAAAATAAAGGCAAGGTTTCATACATGACTTTTCCAAAGTCAACCATTTTCGAGTAATCTTCCAAAGTAGTGTATTAGTTGGCATTTCTAAACTATAAATGACAAAAACTTGTAAGTTTCCATGCTGATAGATCATGCTAAATACTCTTTAGAAAAATTATTTTGAGCAAAATCGAACAATAACTTTTGAAGTAATTTAAAGAAAGCGTTGATAGTTACGGAACCCTCCTTATACGTGTCGTGACATGCTCTTGGTTTGGTTGTATTGATTAACAAAGTCTTATATTTCTACCGATAAATGCTTCTCGAATCACTAAATCATTTTATATCGAAATATTCAATATTGAAAAATGGTTGGCTTGTTATATTGTATGGCTTTTTAAATTATGCGCGGAGGTATTTCATCAATTTTAAATTAATTTATTTCATTTCATATTTTATGGCAAGAGTAACCTAATTACTTATTTACTTAAAATTAAAAAATATATATATAAACTTGAACATAATATAAAAAAATACAAATTCAAGTCACGAGCGGGATTCGAACCCGTAATACTCGTTTCTTGCCGTCCGCGTCTTAACCCGCTGGACCAGACGGACAGTGGCCGGCAAGACGAAATTAGCGACCATATTCTGCGTGGACAGAAAAACGCATGAAAACTCGAAAACACGCGTTTTCCCAAACATAAGACTAATCTAGATCGATTGTTTATCCCCGAAAACCCCCATATACCAAATTTTAGCTAAATCGTTAGAGCCGTTTCCGAGATCACAGAAATTGTAAAAAGTAATAAAAATCTTAAATATATGTATAGTATAAAAGTATTAAATATACTTACCGTTGCCTGGTACCTGTAACACAAGTTCTTTGGATATTTACTAAGTATCCAAAAAACAGGTCTGGCCCGTGCTAAGTAAGTACTTACCACGGGGCCAGACTGACGTTGTGTGAAGCGTCCATTGATATTATCATTATTGTAATATATTATAATTGATTTAGCTTTAACAAAGAGAAAATTAGTAACAATTTAAAGTTTATAAAGATTAAAATTTAATTTTCATACCTCACTAGATTCGAAGTAATGTTTTAATATGGTTTTAAAAAATATTTTGATCATAAATATAAAAACTCATCATTCATTCAGGGATCACAAACCAGAGCAAACCTAAAAAATATAAATAATGTTTAAATCTATTCATTGGGTACGAAATTATGAAGTAAATAATTCTATGATCAACAGAATGCTGCGGCTCAACCGCGATAACACTTCGATTTCAACTTTCACTACATTTGATATCAGTGAATGGCGATAAAAATAGCAGACACATGCTCATTGAGCGCCAGATGCCCTGCGACCTTCCTGTCCCGTTTCATGCCGCAGTTTGTTTTATATCGAAATATCGACCGGCTCACGCTACATTGGACTTTATTGTCATCACACCGGAGTCAAATGTTACGAGGAAACCTTTATGTTAAGACATTGAAAATGTTTTACATTTTGTTTTTGTTTGCTTAGGTTTCGTATTTATGGTAAATATTACAGATTTATTTAACGAATTTATTACGTCGCTCCATATTATATTAACTTGGTTAAATTATTAAGATACTGAAATTTTCAACTAACGAATATGAGTTTAGATTTATTTAATAAAAAATATTATATGAAATTGAGTAGGTCAATTCTGTAAATTAAATCCTACTGCAAAATGGTATTCAAATAAACGTCAAACCAACGTCAAACGCAACGTTTTGATTGGTGTAAACTCCAAAACCAGTTTATGATATCAAGACGATTCATTTATAATTCATTGAAAATAAATTACAAGTCATAAGTAAAATACGAGAATAGGAGATCTGGTAAGTTGTTCGTAAGTTTTCCGGTTCGTAAGCTCTCCAAAAGAAACGAGCTAAGCATCACAACATACCTAATGACCATATTGTCACTAATAAATAATATTAATTTAACCACAATTCTGTACGTCTACTGATGTTATTGAAGACTACTAATAATTACTACAATTCTATGCTTCCACCGATGTTACTATAGACCACCAATCACCATATTCCACGCCTATTGTTGGGCTCAATCTAAATGCCAGACATCCGATTGATGCATTGGTCATTTATGCAGAACCTGTCGATACACCGTATACAATGCCGTCGCGTTACAGAATACCGAATACAGCATAAGGCTATCTGATATAGATCAAATACCAAGAATATATAGGACACCGAGTACATCTAGTCAAATCCCTATTCAGTGGAACGCATTGACTGTCGATGTAGTAGTAATAATAATATATATATGGACGCTTCACACCACTTCAATCTGACCCTGTGCTAAGTACTCGAAGAACTTGCGTTACGGGGACGAAACTACGAAAATTTTAATTAGTTATTTAATACTTTTATATTATACACATATTTGACAATTTTTATTATATTATAAATAAAATAAAAATAGCCTTTATTTGCCTTAAATTAAATAACTAACAAAAATTAATGAATCAAAATTCTTTGAAGGTCTCTTAATTAAGGCACCCAACAATGAGTGATGGCCTTCTTCATGTCGTGCCATGTACTGCGTTCGCGTGCTGTCCGTGTCCAGGCGCCGCCCGCCACCTCTACGATGTCGTCGCTCCACAAGGCGCGTGGCCGGCCCCTGCCGCGCGCGCCATCTCGGTGGTGCCAGTGGAGAATGCGCTCACTCTACCGGTCATCTGTAGCTCTAGCGATGTGGCCTGCCCATTTGCATTTGAGACCGCAGAGTATTGTTACTGCACGTAAGACTTTCGTCTTTTGTCTGATATCGACGTTTTTTATTCTATCTACTAGTCTTAGACCCAGCATAGAACGCTCTGCGGCTCTCTGAAAGGAAGCAATTTTATTTATTATATTTTTCGTAAGCGTATGAAGAAGTGATGGAAGTATGGTATTGTCCATCAATTTTTTCTTTAGGTGTACTGGGATCTTACTTTTAAATATATCGTTGTTTGTCCTGTGTGTATTTCTTCCACGCAGTAGCGATTCTCCTGTCTACCTCTATGGACGTAGAGTCTCCGAAGGTTTCCGATGATTGTGCCTTCTAATAGTCTGTGTTCGCCATTAGTCATTGATTTAGTTTTATTTAGATTCATATGCGGACCTATTTTTTGGCTTTCGGCATTTAGAGAGTCTAGCATGTATTTTAGGTATCTAAGTGTTTCAGCTATGATCACAATATCGTCAGCAAAACGTAGGTGTGTTGTGTTTGCTGTTTTCTGTTAATGTTAAGCCTACGTGACGACCAGTGTAGTCTTCGAAATATTGACTCTAGAATGGCTGTAAACATTTTTGGCGATATGGGATCTCCATGTTTTACACCTCGCTTTACCTGAAATGCTGGCCCAATTATTTCAGTCTTGATTTTAGTTTGACAGTTTTTGTAAATCTCTTTTAGAATTTGATCTTTTGATCTTTTAAACTCTTCCTTAGGTATTCGTGAAAAATAGAGTCAAAGGCTTTTGTATAGTCTACATAAGCCAAGTCGATGATTTTATTGTACTCTTTGCACTTTACTATACACTGAGTCAACGTAAAAATGTGATCTATCATAGAGAAACCCTTTCGGAATCCCGCTTGTTCTCTTGGTTGTTGGTAGGCATTTGTAATTCTATACAGTATAACTGATGAAAAAAGCTTATAGATCGTTGGAAGTACGCTTATGGGCATGTAATTGTCCATTAGATTCGGGTCGCTTTTTTGTAGAGTAATGTGATAAATGATAATCGTTATGAAGAACTTTGTTGAAAATTTTTGTTAGCTGGGGTGCTAGAGGTTCTAGCATTGCAATAATTGTATCAGATGAGATTCCATCTTCTCCAGATGACTTGTTTTTCTTTAGATTGTAGATTCCACGCTTTATTTCATGCATGAGGAAGGCAGGAACAGCTTGAGTTTTTTCGAAATATTGTTCCGATGTAGTTTTACTAGGGTCTGAGTAGAGAGTAGAGTAAAATGAGGTTGCAATTTTAATTATGTCTCTATGATTTGTAACCGTATGGCACGAAACATTTTGCATACCATGTATCCACTCTTTTTTGTATATTTTTTTATTTCTTGTTTATTTGGTAGAGCTGCGATTTGTAAGTTCCTGCTCTAGAGATTGCATTTTAATTTTATGTTTATTTGATTTTACTAACTTGACATTTTTATGTATAGGTATTTGAGTAATTTCCTTTGTTCTTTTGTCCTGTGGTGTAATTTCTTTAAATATTCTCTTTCATTCATTAGTATTTTTATTTCCTGTGTAATTATTTGAGGTTCTATTTTCTGCTTTTTTTCTGGTAATTGTGTAATACATTCTTTTATAGCTGTTATTGTTGCTCGATATGTGTCTAAATGACATTTTTTTGTAAGTTTTGCGACGAAATCAGATTTTTCAACGACTCTATTTCAATGGGGTTATAATTTTTATTTTTATTTACAAAGCCGGAGCGACTCTTTTTGTTCAAATAAGCATTATATAATGTCATTCTGATCATTCTGATGAAAATTTTGTAGAGAGCATTTCCGCGTTGTAAGCTTTGTTTCATTGTTTAACTAGAATGAAGTCTATTTCATTAAGTGTATTTCCCGATGGAGACGTCCTAGTCCATTTCTGTTTTGTATTTTTCTTAAAAGTGTATTCGTGATGTCAATTTTTTTTTCGTAACAGAGGTTCATTAGTAAATCTCCTCTTTGATTTCTCTCTCCGTATCCATAGGGTCCGCAAATATTCTTTTCTTCTGGCAGAGGTGCGCCAATTTTTTACTTAAAATCTCTCATTACAATGGTGTCCTTTCCTGTGTTTTGTAGAGCGTGAATTAGATTCTTGTAATATTCGGTGATAATTATTTCATTAGCGTTTTTTATTGGTGCATATATTTGAATAATATTGAGAAGAGTGCTATCTTCTAGTATTAAGTCGAGCCTCACTACTCTATCTGAAAATGTTTTGAATTCGACAATACATTTTTTCAGGTATGAAGCGATAATAAATCTGACCCTATATCTTGCCTTTTTGTCTCCTCTATTTACAGTAGAATATAATTTTTGTTATCGATTATACTTTCGCAAAGTATTTTAATTTCAGATAGGCCAATAATATCGTAGTTTATTTTTCTTAATGCGTAGTCTAACTGTATTTTTGGACTTGCAACATGGATTAGCGTATCTTATGTTGAATATTTTATTTTAATTTCTGTTATCTCTATAAAATAATCCTGGCAAAAAATCCAGTGCATCGTGGATTTACTGCATGGTGCCCGAATCTGTCAAAAAGTTACATACATTCTCTAATTTTTTATTTATGTGATATTGATTGAGATATTGTATTTTTTTCCTGAGGAAGCTCTAGTGCAGGGATGGCGAACCTTTATGTATTAGCGTGCCATTTTTGTAAAGAAATGTTCAATGAGGTTATAGACGTGCCATCTAATTTTTCATTTAATTTTTCTTTGTAAAAAAGATTTGGCGCCCGGGGTCTATTATATTGCCGCCTATTAAGCTGTGATCGATTATCAACTATAAAAAAAATTGGTTTATTTTACGGGTTAAATATAATTAATCTTTAAACAAAAGTTAATGGAGCGAGAGCACAATTTTTTTTCACATTTTTCAGTTAAATTCTGTTCAAATTAAAACACTGAAAAACGGTGAAGTTAGGAAAAATAACCGGCTAAAAAAGAACATCGGTACTCAATAATATAATATGTTGTTTATATTAAGCTAATTAAGCGAGCGAGCAAACTAAATAGTTTTTGCTAGCTCGCTAATATAATATACAAATAAATAGGAAAAATCCTATTTAACAGGAAAAATCTATTCAAATCTTATACCCTATAAAAGACTGTGAAAATATAGATGACAAATAACGTCCATTATCCATTAGGTTTTCCATTTATAAGTAGAATATATTTTATATAATATTTATATATTTATATATTTTATACAAATATATTTCCATTTCTTCACACTTTTTTCGCAGGACATATTACAAAATTTTGTAATCAGTGACGCGCCCAAAATATTGTGTCGTGTGCCATTGATGGTACGCGTGCCATAGGTTCGCCATCCCTGCTCTAGTGCATATTTTTTAAACATAAAGACAAAATATTTTTTCTTTTTTTCTTGAAAAGAATATAATATTTTAATGCAAAACACTATATTATTGTGCATTAATTATTCACTAGCGTTGCATAAATGCTTCAACAGAACTTCACAGTTCATTGTTGTCCAACATTGGAAATTAAGTTTGCCTTTTTTCGCTCTCACATATTTTTATATCAATGAAAAAAAAGAACGTAAATTAAGTTTTACCCAGATTTTAATGATATCAGATTACTAATTAATCAACAAAAATTAATGATTTATTTCGTTGAAATTATAAATGAATAATAAATATCAACCATATTATATTGATAGTTCCTGGTACTTACCAGTAAATAATTATTGTGTATTTGTTTAAATAAAGTGTGTCAGAAACAGACTACCTGTATCACACGCTGTCACATGACGTCACTCTGTCAAAAACAAATGTTGACATAACGCAGCAACGTTCCTGTTACAAAAGTTAATAATGTTTACGTTATAGGTACTCAATCTTTTATCATTTTAATACAAAAAGTAACGTGTGACGTGGCATTTACGACTTTCATTAAGTTAGAAACACACTGACGCGACCCCATGTAACGCAAACGTGTGCCTGGCGGGTTGTTACAAATTAAATACATCTCTTGATACTTTCTACTACTACTAATTCTACGGACAGTGGACAGGGCATTAAAAAAAGAGAGATTATTTAGAAAATAAGTTTTATTTCATACTTTTTTTTGCATTTGTACTTTGGATGTCGGTTTTAATTATTGTTTAAAAATAATTATTATTCTCTTTTTAGTTAAATTTATTATCTATATTATTATGAACACATTGATATCGGTGCACAAAAAATGAGTAGTGAGTACCTATGTCATTATAATAATATGTTGGTGTTTCCTGTGAAGATGTTGGTGATAATGATGATGATTACTGTGAGTAGTATGGTGGCATATGCTTGCAGTTCTTTAAACAACGGCGAAATCCTCAAACATGTATCTATAAGGAGTCAGGAGTTCTGTTCAGTACTTTTGGATTCAGGATATACCTTGGTACAAAATTTTACTTTTTGGTGGCATATGCTTAGACTACTTCATAAAAAGTTGAAATCACCATATGTGTCCACATAAATTTCGGGGAGTTCCCTCGATTCCTCATGGATCCCATCATCAGGTCACTCAAAATTTATCCCAATTTAAGATTATATCCTTTACATCAAAAAAATAATTCTGAAAATCGGTTCACAGACAGCGGAGTTATCGTTGAACATACAAAAAATATATATACAGCCGAACGTATAACTGCCTCCTTTTTTTGGAAATCGGTTAAAAACAAATTAAGGTATCCAACCTTAATTTGTTTTTCTATTTTAGGTATTTGTTGTTATAGCTGCAACAGAAATACATCTGCGAAAATTTCTAGCTATCACGGTTAACGAGATGCAGCCTGGTGAGTGGTGACAGACAGACAGACGGACATGACAGCGAAGTCTCAGTGATAGGGTCCGTTTTCAGTCTTTGAGTACGGAACCCTTAAAAGGCGAAATTCAAATCAAACCTATTGCCTGCCATTTATTTCTAGAATCTGCTTATTATACACAGAAATCATTTCAAAGCACTGCCAACGCTGCTATTGGATACTAATGCAAGGAATTGATTGATTAGTTCTACGTAATTCGTATAATTAGCATACCTTCGGGACTGCTATTACAGTGTACAAATTAGTATAGATGATCCAAATTTAGTCAAATCATCAATTCTCTGAAACCTGTAGGTCGATTCTGCTAATGAAATTTTACAAAATACAGATTCTATGCAGTCTCGATACTACTACACTTTTTATAAAAAGTTATACCCTGACTGCGTAAATTATATAGCCTATGTTACCCGGGCTATTATCAAAATCGGACCAATAGTTTATGCACTACGGTGGAACAAATATACATACATACATACATAGACTGCCAAAATCATTACCCTTCCTTTTTGCTTCGCCGTAGTCGAGTAAAAACAGCGAATGTAGTATTCTCATAAGCGTCAAACTAACGTCAAACGCGTTTTAATTGCGCCCCTATGACCACACGTTCGCAGGGGCGACACTATCTACAAATGACAGCTCGAGCACCGGCGAATGTCAGCCATGTTGACGTAAGCCTAAGGTTGACACCGAAATAATTTTAAACGTCGCGTTCGACAAATCTATCATAAATATTATAAAATTATATTGTCAATTATGCCAAAGCACGAAACGACCAGCCGTCAGCCCCGAGAACGAAAGTACTGGCTGGAAAAAACTCACGCCCCGCTCACCGCTACGAGAATTGGGATACTGTTACCAAATTTCTAGAACCTCTAGATATCCATTGGTATAGCATAAAATGACAAAACTATATTGTTATCATTAATTACTTAAATAACACACTTATTAATACATCCGTAGCCCTTGTTATTCAAAACCGGTAGTTACGCAATTTGGAGCCAAAATCTATATGGCAGACTCATTAGGAGTGTGAAGACCGAAATAGAAGTCTATTTTAGACGTCAATATGTGTCAGCGGTGTCTTAATATAACGTGGACTTCCTTAGGAACTTTTATACATTGTTATTGTCCTTATTTTTACACGTCCTTGTACAAGTATGGGACGCTCCATGCTTAGGATTACCCATCCGTCTATTCTTGTATCATCAGCACTAATAACATGATGATAAGGTTTCTTTTTGGGATTCTGAATCTAAATATTAAGGAGACGTAGCTGCAGCCTGTAACTTTTTCGCACTATTTATATAAATTACTAGATGTTGCCCGCAACTTCATGCGTGCAAAAGGAATTCCGCGGGAACCTTACATTTTACCGCAATAAAAAGTAGCCTATCTGCCATGGGGAAGGCCCCATGGTACTACTCTATATCTGTGCCACATTTCGTTAAAATCGGTCCAGTAGTTCTGGGGCCTATTCAATGCAAACCAACAAACAAAATATCTTTATAATATTAGGTTAGAAGTAAGATGAAAACAAAAAAAAATGTCGAATAACATAGGCACGTTTTTTTATTTATTAACTTTAGCAGCAACATTAGTAACGCAACATTAAGATTATCACCAATAAAAATGATGATTAAAATGCCCGATGTTAAATAAGAGCCAACAGACACTACAGAGGAGCAATCATGCATAAAATTTAGGGGAAGCTATTTTTATACCTACTGTGAAGTCCAGTAATGTAACCGTAGCAGTCATCTAACTAAATAAGCCACTAAATCAAATATATCTAGGTAGTAGGCAGATCATAAATCATCAAATGAAATGCCTAACCAGAATAGTTATTGCGAAATCAACGAGTCTTTGCGTCTAGAATGCCAATTCTTCGGAGACGACTGACTTTGTAATGGAGATATCCAGTAATGATAGAAGTCAGCCCCTCGAAAATGACTGACGACTCCCACAGTCCTCACTCGATAGTGAAAATATCACTAATGATTCACTGTCTCAGAGGTCACAACACCTGAACAATTGGCAACGCGACAAGTTTCATAACTGTCAAACGACGAGCCGCGAAAACAGGAAACGGGGCTATTTGGGTGTCCGCTATAAAATATACCTACTAATATTACGACGATTACTATTAACACTATTCAGTGGGAAACTCGTCATGAGCTTTCAGCAAGATGAAAAAAAATAGGGCAGCATTAATTTTCTAATGGGTTTTTCTTTAATGATTTGAAGTTTTGGTTGTGTTTATGTCACAAGTTTCTCAAAACTCAAGCTTTATTTAAGGAATTTGTAACACTTGACATTATCATAAGAAATACTAATTGCGGTCAACAGGCTGATGTTACTGCAAATAGGCAGATACTCAATAATGATGAAACGAGAAGGGTAATTAAAAAAAACACTACATATACAAATTACTCAAGAGTTCGGTTACTGCAAAAACGCAAATTTGGTATAGTAATCTGTGACTTGAGAATGCGGTGTCAGTTTTAAATTCCACAGAAAACTAAAAAGTTAAAACCATTATGAAACCATTAGTATGAGAATTCAGAAACACTTTCGCCATGAAACATCATAGTCTAAAAGTGAGGTCTAGAACTTGTTCAGACGGTTTGAGTAGGTTTGGAATATCAATTTGTTTTCACTGCCTTTATAATGATAGATTGTTTGTTAATTAGCATGTTATTCTATTCATGCTGACGCCAACTCCTCCACTGGCTTATAACTTGTAAGTTATAATGACGATATCTCATAATAAATTCTTTATTATTAGTTGTCGTCATTAATTCGAATCTACTAGTAATAGATTAATTTATACTGCATATAACTAGGTCTTAATACTAATTTAAACAACATGGAAGGACAGGAATTACATTCATCATTTAAAATCCATAAAGACACATCGTACCTAAAGAAATATATATCGTCACTTAAAAAAAAGAATATTAAATTAAAATTTGTACGTGGTGTACGTACAAATGACACTGACTTTAGAAACGACGACGTACTTTAGAAAGTTAGGTTGCTATGTAAGAAGTATTAGTAGCTTCCGATAGATGGCGTTATATCGATGGCGTTATCAAAAATAGTATTAGGACGCGACCTTGAAATTTCAGTCTCAACGCAGCTAAAGCATTTGACTTTATATAGTAAATATTTTTTATTTCACAAATGCACAAAACCTTATACGGAACTTTAGTAACTGTCTTTAGTTACTATTGTAACAAAATACCAACTGAAAATTACTAGTTATATGAATATAAGATCAAAATAATATGTATGTGACCGTAGGCCCCAGGTCATGAGGAAATACCTAATTTCCTCCTCACAAGCGCCTCAGATTTACATCCTGACTCTAGACTCTAGAACAGGGGTCTCCAAACTTTTGTGTTGATTTATATTCGAGGAGTAGATAAAAGCTATGAAGTGCATGAAGAACTTCTTGATATGTATAGTATTCATGGCACAACTACTGGTACAGATATTTTTAAAGGAGTTGAAATGGCCATTAATCAAAAGAACCTTCGATGGAAAAACTTGAAATGTATTACAACTGATGGAGGCAAAAACATGATTGGGAAAGATAAAGGAGTGGTCGCTCTTGTGTCAAAGGCTGTAGAAAATGACGGTGGTTCAAAACCATTAGTCTTACATTGTATCATTCATCAACAGTCTTTGTGCGGAAAATGTTTGGATATGTCTGAAGTTCTGAAACCAGTCATATCAACTGTTAATTTTATCAGATCTTTTGGGCTGAATC